>CAKNZP010000100.1:0-73265 GCA_932273835.1 Sarcophaga variegata
TATTCTATTCTATTCTATTCTATTCTATTCTATTCTATTCTATTCTATTCTATTCTATTCTATTCTATTCTATTCTATTCTATTCTATTCTATTCTATTCTATTCTATTCTATTCTATTCTATTCTATTCTATTCTATTCTATTCTATTCTATTCTATTCTATTCTATTCTATTCTATTCTATTCTATTCTATTCTATTCTATTCTATTCTATTCTATTCTATTCTATTCTATTCTATTCTATTCTATTCTATTCTATTCTATTCTATTCTATTCTATTCTATTCTATTCTATTCTATTCTATTCTATTCTATTCTATTCTATTCTATTCTATTCTATTCTATTCTATTCTATTCTATTCTATTCTATTCTATTCTATTCTATTCTATTCTATTCTATTCTATTCTATTCTATTCTATTCTATTCTATTCTATTCTATTCTATTCTATTCTATTCTATTCTATTCTATTCTATTCTATTCTATTCTATTCTATTCTATTCTATTCTATTCTATTCTATTCTATTCTATTCTATTCTATTCTATTCTATTCTATTCTATTCTATTCTATTCTATTCTATTCTATTCTATTCTATTCTATTCTATTCTATTCTATTCTATTCTATTCTATTCTATTCTATTCTATTCTATTCTATTCTATTCTATTCTATTCTATTCTATTCTATTCTATTCTATTCTATTCTATTCTATTCTATTCTATTCTATTCTATTCTATTCTATTCTATTCTATTCTATTCTATTCTATTCTATTCTATTCTATTCTATTCTATTCTATTCTATTCTATTCTATTCTATTCTATTCTATTCTATTCTATTCTATTCTATTCTATTCTATTCTATTCTATTCTATTCTATTCTATTCTATTCTATTCTATTCTATTCTATTCTATTCTATTCTATTCTATTCTATTCTATTCTATTCTATTCTATTCTATTCTATTCTATTCTATTCTATTCTATTCTATTCTATTCTATTCTATTCTATTCTATTCTATTCTATTCTATTCTATTCTATTCTATTCTATTCTATTCTATTCTATTCTATTCTATTCTATTCTATTCTATTCTATTCTATTCTATTCTATTCTATTCTATTCTATTCTATTCTATTCTATTCTATTCTATTCTATTCTATTCTATTCTATTCTATTCTATTCTATTCTATTCTATTCTATTCTATTCTATTCTATTCTATTCTATTCTATTCTATTCTATTCTATTCTATTCTATTCTATTCTATTCTATTCTATTCTATTCTATTCTATTCTATTCTATTCTATTCTATTCTATTCTATTCTATTCTATTCTATTCTATTCTATTCTATTCTATTCTATTCTATTCTATTCTATTCTATTCTATTCTATTCTATTCTATTCTATTCTATTCTATTCTATTCTATTCTATTCTATTCTATTCTATTCTATTCTATTCTATTCTATTCTATTCTATTCTATTCTATTCTATTCTATTCTATTCTATTCTATTCTATTCTATTCTATTCTATTCTATTCTATTCTATTCTATTCTATTCTATTCTATTCTATTCTATTCTATTCTATTCTATTCTATTCTATTCTATTCTATTCTATTCTATTCTATTCTATTCTATTCTATTCTATTCTATTCTATTCTATTCTATTCTATTCTATTCTATTCTATTCTATTCTATTCTATTCTATTCTATTCTATTCTATTCTATTCTATTCTATTCTATTCTATTCTATTCTATTCTATTCTATTCTATTCTATTCTATTCTATTCTATTCTATTCTATTCTATTCTATTCTATTCTATTCTATTCTATTCTATTCTATTCTATTCTATTCTATTCTATTCTATTCTATTCTATTCTATTCTATTCTATTCTATTCTATTCTATTCTATTCTATTCTATTCTATTCTATTCTATTCTATTCTATTCTATTCTATTCTATTCTATTCTATTCTATTCTATTCTATTCTATTCTATTCTATTCTATTCTATTCTATTCTATTCTATTCTATTCTATTCTATTCTATTCTATTCTATTCTATTCTATTCTATTCTATTCTATTCTATTCTATTCTATTCTATTCTATTCTATTCTATTCTATTCTATTCTATTCTATTCTATTCTATTCTATTCTATTCTATTCTATTCTATTCTATTCTATTCTATTCTATTCTATTCTATTCTATTCTATTCTATTCTATTCTATTCTATTCTATTCTATTCTATTCTATTCTATTCTATTCTATTCTATTCTATTCTATTCTATTCTATTCTATTCTATTCTATTCTATTCTATTCTATTCTATTCTATTCTATTCTATTCTATTCTATTCTATTCTATTCTATTCTATTCTATTCTATTCTATTCTATTCTATTCTATTCTATTCTATTCTATTCTATTCTATTCTATTCTATTCTATTCTATTCTATTCTATTCTATTCTATTCTATTCTATTCTATTCTATTCTATTCTATTCTATTCTATTCTATTCTATTCTATTCTATTCTATTCTATTCTATTCTATTCTATTCTATTCTATTCTATTCTATTCTATTCTATTCTATTCTATTCTATTCTATTCTATTCTATTCTATTCTATTCTATTCTATTCTATTCTATTCTATTCTATTCTATTCTATTCTATTCTATTCTATTCTATTCTATTCTATTCTATTCTATTCTATTCTATTCTATTCTATTCTATTCTATTCTATTCTATTCTATTCTATTCTATTCTATTCTATTCTATTCTATTCTATTCTATTCTATTCTATTCTATTCTATTCTATTCTATTCTATTCTATTCTATTCTATTCTATTCTATTCTATTCTATTCTATTCTATTCTATTCTATTCTATTCTATTCTATTCTATTCTATTCTATTCTATTCTATTCTATTCTATTCTATTCTATTCTATTCTATTCTATTCTATTCTATTCTATTCTATTCTATTCTATTCTATTCTATTCTATTCTATTCTATTCTATTCTATTCTATTCTATTCTATTCTATTCTATTCTATTCTATTCTATTCTATTCTATTCTATTCTATTCTATTCTATTCTATTCTATTCTATTCTATTCTATTCTATTCTATTCTATTCTATTCTATTCTATTCTATTCTATTCTATTCTATTCTATTCTATTCTATTCTATTCTATTCTATTCTATTCTATTCTATTCTATTCTATTCTATTCTATTCTATTCTATTCTATTCTATTCTATTCTATTCTATTCTATTCTATTCTATTCTATTCTATTCTATTCTATTCTATTCTATTCTATTCTATTCTATTCTATTCTATTCTATTCTATTCTATTCTATTCTATTCTATTCTATTCTATTCTATTCTATTCTATTCTATTCTATTCTATTCTATTCTATTCTATTCTATTCTATTCTATTCTATTCTATTCTATTCTATTCTATTCTATTCTATTCTATTCTATTCTATTCTATTCTATTCTATTCTATTCTATTCTATTCTATTCTATTCTATTCTATTCTATTCTATTCTATTCTATTCTATTCTATTCTATTCTATTCTATTCTATTCTATTCTATTCTATTCTATTCTATTCTATTCTATTCTATTCTATTCTATTCTATTCTATTCTATTCTATTCTATTCTATTCTATTCTATTCTATTCTATTCTATTCTATTCTATTCTATTCTATTCTATTCTATTCTATTCTATTCTATTCTATTCTATTCTATTCTATTCTATTCTATTCTATTCTATTCTATT
Source organism: Sarcophaga variegata (assembly GCA_932273835.1). NCBI lineage: Eukaryota > Metazoa > Arthropoda > Insecta > Diptera > Sarcophagidae > Sarcophaga > Sarcophaga variegata. The sequence continues at coordinate 3,770 of CAKNZP010000100.1, forward strand.
CTATTCTATTCTATTCTATTCTATGCTATTCTATTCTATTCTATTCTATTCTATTCTATTCTATTCTATTCTATTCTATTCTATTCTATTCTATTCTATTCTATTCTATTCTATTCTATTCTATTCTATTCTATTCTATTCTATTCTATTCTATTCTATTCTATTCTATTCTATTCTATTCTATTCTATTCTATTCTATTCTATTCTATTCTATTCTATTCTATTCTATTCTATTCTATTCTATTCTATTCTATTCTATTCTATTCTATTCTATTCTATTCTATTCTATTCTATTCTATTCTATTCTATTCTATTCTATTCTATTCTATTCTATTCTATTCTATTCTATTCTATTCTATTCTATTCTATTCTATTCTATTCTATTCTATTCTATTCTATTCTATTCTATTCTATTCTATTCTATTCTATTCTATTCTATTCTATTCTATTCTATTCTATTCTATTCTATTCTATTCTATTCTATTCTATTCTATTCTATTCTATTCTATTCTATTCTATTCTATTCTATTCTATTCTATTCTATTCTATTCTATTCTATTCTATTCTATTCTATTCTATTCTATTCTATTCTATTCTATTCTATTCTATTCTATTCTATTCTATTCTATTCTATTCTATTCTATTCTATTCTATTCTATTCTATTCTATTCTATTCTATTCTATTCTATTCTATTCTATTCTATTCTATTCTTTCTATTCTATTCTATACTATTCTATTCTATTCTATTCTATTCTATTCTATTCTATTCTATTCTATTCTATTCTATTCTATTCTATTCTATTCTATTCTATTCTATTCTATTCTATTCTATTCTATTCTATTCTATTCTATTCTATTCTATTCTATTCTATTCTATTCTATTCTATTCTATTCTATTCTGTTCTATTCTATTCTATTCTATTCTATTCTATTCTATTCTATTCTATTCTATTCTATTCTATTCTATTCTATTCTATTCTATTCTATTCTATTCTATTCTATTCTATTCTATTCTATTCTATTCTATTCTATTCTATTCTATTCTATTCTATTCTATTCTATTCTATTCTATTCTATTCTATTCTATTCTATTCTATTCTATTCTATTCTATTCTATTCTATTCTATTCTATTCTATTCTATTCTATTCTATTCTATTCTATTCTATTCTATTCTATTCTATTCTATTCTATTCTATTCTATTCTATTCTATTCTATTCTATTCTATTCTATTCTATTCTATTCTATTCTATTCTATTCTATTCTATTCTATTCTATTCTATTCTATTCTATTCTATTCTATTCTATTCTATTCTATTCTATTCTATTCTATTCTATTCTATTCTATTCTATTCTATTCTATTCTATTCTATTCTATTCTATTCTATTCTATTCTATTCTATTCTATTCTATTCTATTCTATTCTATTCTATTCTATTCTATTCTATTCTATTCTATTCTATTCTATTCTATTCTATTCTATTCTATTCTATTCTATTCTATTCTATTCTATTGTATTCTATTCTATTCTATTCTATTCTATTCTATTCTATTCTATTCTATTCTATTCTATTCTATTCTATTCTATTCTATTCTATTCTATTCTATTCTATTCTATTCTATTCTATTCTATTCTATTCTATTCTATTCTATTCTATTCTATTCTATTCTATTCTATTCTATTCTATTCTATTCTATTCTATTCTATTCTATTCTATTCTATTCTATTCTATTCTATTCTATTCTATTCTATTCTATTCTATTCTATTCTATTCTATTCTATTCTATTCTATTCTATTCTATTCTATTCTATTCTATTCTATTCTATTCTATTCTATTCTATTCTATTCTATTCTATTCTATTCTATTCTATTCTATTCTATTCTATTCTATTCTATTCTATTCTATTCTATTCTATTCTATTCTATTCTATTCTATTCTATTCTATTCTATTCTATTCTATTCTATTCTATTCTATTCTATTCTATTCTATTCTATTCTATTCTATTCTATTCTATTCTATTCTATTCTATTCTATTCTATTCTATTCTATTCTATTCTATTCTATTCTATTCTATTCTATTCTATTCTATTCTATTCTATTCTATTCTATTCTATTCTATTCTATTCTATTCTATTCTATTCTATTCTATTCTATTCTATTCTATTCTATTCTATTCTATTCTATTCTATTCTATTCTATTCTATTCTATTCTATTCTATTCTATTCTATTCTATTCTATTCTATTCTATTCTATTCTATTCTATTCTATTCTATTCTATTCTATTCTATTCTATTCTATTCTATTCTATTCTATTCTATTCTATTCTATTCTATTCTATTCTATTCTATTCTATTCTATTCTATTCTATTCTATTCTATTCTATTCTATTCTATTCTATTCTATTCTATTCTATTCTATTCTATTCTATTCTATTCTATTCTATTCTATTCTATTCTATTCTATTCTATTCTATTCTATTCTATTCTATTCTATTCTATTCTATTCTATTCTATTCTATTCTATTCTATTCTATTCTATTCTATTCTATTCTATTCTATTCTATTCTATTCTATTCTATTCTATTCTATTCTATTCTATTCTATTCTATTCTATTCTATTCTATTCTATTCTATTCTATTCTATTCTATTCTATTCTATTCTATTCTATTCTATTCTATTCTATTCTATTCTATTCTATTCTATTCTATTCTATTCTATTCTATTCTATTCTATTCTATTCTATTCTATTCTATTCTATTCTATTCTATTCTATTCTATTCTATTCTATTCTATTCTATTCTATTCTATTCTATTCTATTCTATTCTATTCTATTCTATTCTATTCTATTCTATTCTATTCTATTCTATTCTATTCTATTCTATTCTATTCTATTCTATTCTATTCTATTCTATTCTATTCTATTCTATTCTATTCTATTCTATTCTATTCTATTCTATTCTATTCTATTCTATTCTATTCTATTCTATTCTATTCTATTCTATTCTATTCTATTCTATTCTATTCTATTCTATTCTATTCTATTCTATTCTATTCTATTCTATTCTATTCTATTCTATTCTATTCTATTCTATTCTATTCTATTCTATTCTATTCTATTCTATTCTATTCTATTCTATTCTATTCTATTCTATTCTATTCTATTCTATTCTATTCTATTCTATTCTATTCTATTCTATTCTATTCTATTCTATTCTATTCTATTCTATTCTATTCTATTCTATTCTATTCTATTCTATTCTATTCTATTCTATTCTATTCTATTCTATTCTATTCTATTCTATTCTATTCTATTCTATTCTATTCTATTCTATTCTATTCTATTCTATTCTATTCTATTCTATTCTATTCTATTCTATTCTATTCTATTCTATTCTATTCTATTCTATTCTATTCTATTCTATTCTATTCTATTCTATTCTATTCTATTCTATTCTATTCTATTCTATTCTATTCTATTCTATTCTATTCTATTCTATTCTATTCTATTCTATTCTATTCTATTCTATTCTATTCTATTCTATTCTATTCTATTCTATTCTATTCTATTCTATTCTATTCTATTCTATTCTATTCTATTCTATTCTATTCTATTCTATTCTATTCTATTCTATTCTATTCTATTCTATTCTATTCTATTCTATTCTATTCTATTCTATTCTATTCTATTCTATTCTATTCTATTCTATTCTATTCTATTCTATTCTATTCTATTCTATTCTATTCTATTCTATTCTATTCTATTCTATTCTATTCTATTCTATTCTATTCTATTCTATTCTATTCTATTCTATTCTATTCTATTCTATTCTATTCTATTCTATTCTATTCTATTCTATTCTATTCTATTCTATTCTATTCTATTCTATTCTATTCTATTCTATTCTATTCTATTCTATTCTATTCTATTCTATTCTATTCTATTCTATTCTATTCTATTCTATTCTATTCTATTCTATTCTATTCTATTCTATTCTATTCTATTCTATTCTATTCTATTCTATTCTATTCTATTCTATTCTATTCTATTCTATTCTATTCTATTCTATTCTATTCTATTCTATTCTATTCTATTCTATTCTATTCTATTCTATTCTATTCTATTCTATTCTATTCTATTCTATTCTATTCTATTCTATTCTATTCTATTCTATTCTATTCTATTCTATTCTATTCTATTCTATTCTATTCTATTCTATTCTATTCTATTCTATTCTATTCTATTCTATTCTATTCTATTCTATTCTATTCTATTCTATTCTATTCTATTCTATTCTATTCTATTCTATTCTATTCTATTCTATTCTATTCTATTCTATTCTATTCTATTCTATTCTATTCTATTCTATTCTATTCTATTCTATTCTATTCTATTCTATTCTATTCTATTCTATTCTATTCTATTCTATTCTATTCTATTCTATTCTATTCTATTCTATTCTATTCTATTCTATTCTATTCTATTCTATTCTATTCTATTCTATTCTATTCTATTCTATTCTATTCTATTCTATTCTATTCTATTCTATTCTATTCTATTCTATTCTATTCTATTCTATTCTATTCTATTCTATTCTATTCTATTCTATTCTATTCTATTCTATTCTATTCTATTCTATTCTATTCTATTCTATTCTATTCTATTCTATTCTATTCTATTCTATTCTATTCTATTCTATTCTATTCTATTCTATTCTATTCTATTCTATTCTATTCTATTCTATTCTATTCTATTCTATTCTATTCTATTCTATTCTATTCTATTCTATTCTATTCTATTCTATTCTATTCTATTCTATTCTATTCTATTCTATTCTATTCTATTCTATTCTATTCTATTCTATTCTATTCTATTCTATTCTATTCTATTCTATTCTATTCTATTCTATTCTATTCTATTCTATTCTATTCTATTCTATTCTATTCTATTCTATTCTATTCTATTCTATTCTATTCTATTCTATTCTATTCTATTCTATTCTATTCTATTCTATTCTATTCTATTCTATTCTATTCTATTCTATTCTATTCTATTCTATTCTATTCTATTCTATTCTATTCTATTCTATTCTATTCTATTCTATTCTATTCTATTCTATTCTATTCTATTCTATTCTATTCTATTCTATTCTATTCTATTCTATTCTATTCTATTCTATTCTATTCTATTCTATTCTATTCTATTCTATTCTATTCTATTCTATTCTATTCTATTCTATTCTATTCTATTCTATTCTATTCTATTCTATTCTATTCTATTCTATTCTATTCTATTCTATTCTATTCTATTCTATTCTATTCTATTCTATTCTATTCTATTCTATTCTATTCTATTCTATTCTATTCTATTCTATTCTATTCTATTCTATTCTATTGTATTCTATTCTATTCTATTCTATTCTATTCTATTCTATTCTATTCTATTCTATTCTATTCTATTCTATTCTATTCTATTCTATTCTATTCTATTCTATTCTATTCTATTCTATTCTATTCTATTCTATTCTATTCTATTCTATTCTATTCTATTCTATTCTATTCTATTCTATTCTATTCTATTCTATTCTATTCTATTCTATTCTATTCTATTCTATTCTATTCTATTCTATTCTATTCTATTCTATTCTATTCTATTCTATTCTATTCTATTCTATTCTATTCTATTCTATTCTATTCTATTCTATTCTATTCTATTCTATTCTATTCTATTCTATTCTATTCTATTCTATTCTATTCTATTCTATTCTATTCTATTCTATTCTATTCTATTCTATTCTATTCTATTCTATTCTATTCTATTCTATTCTATTCTATTCTATTCTATTCTATTCTATTCTATTCTATTCTATTCTATTCTATTCTATTCTATTCTATTCTATTCTATTCTATTCTATTCTATTCTATTCTATTCTATTCTATTCTATTCTATTCTATTCTATTCTATTCTATTCTATTCTATTCTATTCTATTCTATTCTATTCTATTCTATTCTATTCTATTCTATTCTATTCTATTCTATTCTATTCTATTCTATTCTATTCTATTCTATTCTATTCTATTCTATTCTATTCTATTCTATTCTATTCTATTCTATTCTATTCTATTCTATTCTATTCTATTCTATTCTATTCTATTCTATTCTATTCTATTCTATTCTATTCTATTCTATTCTATTCTATTCTACATTCTATTCTATTCTATTCTATTCTATTCTATTCTATTCTATTCTATTCTATTCTATTCTATTCTATTCTATTCTATTCTATTCTATTCTATTCTATTCTATTCTATTCTATTCTATTCTATTCTATTCTATTCTATTCTATTCTATTCTATTCTATTCTATTCTATTCTATTCTATTCTATTCTATTGTATTCTATTCTATTCTATTCTATTCTATTCTATTCTATTCTATTCTATTCTATTCTATTCTATTCTATTCTATTCTATTCTATTCTATTCTATTCTATTCTATTCTATTCTATTCTATTCTATTCTATTCTATTCTATTCTATTCTATTCTATTCTATTCTATTCTATTCTATTCTATTCTATTCTATTCTATTCTATTCTATTCTATTCTATTCTATTCTATTCTATTCTATTCTATTCTATTCTATTCTATTCTATTCTATTCTATTCTATTCTATTCTATTCTATTCTATTCTATTCTATTCTATTCTATTCTATTCTATTCTATTCTATTCTATTCTATTCTATTCTATTCTATTCTATTCTATTCTATTCTATTCTATTCTATTCTATTCTATTCTATTCTATTCTATTCTATTCTATTCTATTCTATTCTATTCTATTCTATTCTATTCTATTCTATTCTATTCTATTCTATTCTATTCTATTCTATTCTATTCTATTCTATTCTATTCTATTCTATTCTATTCTATTCTATTCTATTCTATTCTATTCTATTCTATTCTATTCTATTCTATTCTATTCTATTCTATTCTATTCTATTCTATTCTATTCTATTCTATTCTATTCTATTCTATTCTATTCTATTCTATTCTATTCTATTCTATTCTATTCTATTCTATTCTATTCTATTCTATTCTATTCTATTCTATTCTATTCTATTCTATTCTATTCTATTCTATTCTATTCTATTCTATTCTATTCTATTCTATTCTATTCTATTCTATTCTATTCTATTCTATTCTATTCTATTCTATTCTATTCTATTCTATTCTATTCTATTCTATTCTATTCTATTCTATTCTATTCTATTCTATTCTATTCTATTCTATTCTATTCTATTCTATTCTATTCTATTCTATTCTATTCTATTCTATTCTATTCTATTCTATTCTATTCTATTCTATTCTATTCTATTCTATTCTATTCTATTCTATTCTATTCTATTCTATTCTATTCTATTCTATTCTATTCTATTCTATTCTATTCTATTCTATTCTATTCTATTCTATTCTATTCTATTCTATTCTATTCTATTCTATTCTATTCTATTCTATTCTATTCTATTCTATTCTATTCTATTCTATTCTATTCTATTCTATTCTATTCTATTCTATTCTATTCTATTCTATTCTATTCTATTCTATTCTATTCTATTCTATTCTATTCTATTCTATTCTATTCTATTCTATTCTATTCTATTCTATTCTATTCTATTCTATTCTATTCTATTCTATTCTATTCTATTCTATTCTATTCTATTCTATTCTATTCTATTCTATTCTATTCTATTCTATTCTATTCTATTCTATTCTATTCTATTCTATTCTATTCTATTCTATTCTATTCTATTCTATTCTATTCTATTCTATTCTATTCTATTCTATTCTATTCTATTCTATTCTATTCTATTCTATTCTATTCTATTCTATTCTATTCTATTCTATTCTATTCTATTCTATTCTATTCTATTCTATTCTATTCTATTCTATTCTATTCTATTCTATTCTATTCTATTCTATTCTATTCTATTCTATTCTATTCTATTCTATTCTATTCTATTCTATTCTATTCTATTCTATTCTATTCTATTCTATTCTATTCTATTCTATTCTATTCTATTCTATTCTATTCTATTCTATTCTATTCTATTCTATTCTATTCTATTCTATTCTATTCTATTCTATTCTATTCTATTCTATTCTATTCTATTCTATTCTATTCTATTCTATTCTATTCTATTCTATTCTATTCTATTCTATTCTATTCTATTCTATTCTATTCTATTCTATTCTATTCTATTCTATTCTATTCTATTCTATTCTATTCTATTCTATTCTATTCTATTCTATTCTATTCTATTCTATTCTATTCTATTCTATTCTATTCTATTCTATTCTATTCTATTCTATTCTATTCTATTCTATTCTATTCTATTCTATTCTATTCTATTCTATTCTATTCTATTCTATTCTATTCTATTCTATTCTATTCTATTCTATTCTATTCTATTCTATTCTATTCTATTCTATTCTATTCTATTCTATTCTATTCTATTCTATTCTATTCTATTCTATTCTATTCTATTCTATTCTATTCTATTCTATTCTATTCTATTCTATTCTATTCTATTCTATTCTATTCTATTCTATTCTATTCTATTCTATTCTATTCTATTCTATTCTATTCTATTCTATTCTATTCTATTCTATTCTATTCTATTCTATTCTATTCTATTCTATTCTATTCTATTCTATTCTATTCTATTCTATTCTATTCTATTCTATTCTATTCTATTCTATTCTATTCTATTCTATTCTATTCTATTCTATTCTATTCTATTCTATTCTATTCTATTCTATTCTATTCTATTCTATTCTATTCTATTCTATTCTATTCTATTCTATTCTATTCTATTCTATTCTATTCTATTCTATTCTATTCTATTCTATTCTATTCTATTCTATTCTATTCTATTCTATTCTATTCTATTCTATTCTATTCTATTCTATTCTATTCTATTCTATTCTATTCTATTCTATTCTATTCTATTCTATTCTATTCTATTCTATTCTATTCTATTCTATTCTATTCTATTCTATTCTATTCTATTCTATTCTATTCTATTCTATTCTATTCTATTCTATTCTATTCTATTCTATTCTATTCTATTCTATTCTATTCTATTCTATTCTATTCTATTCTATTCTATTCTATTCTATTCTATTCTATTCTATTCTATTCTATTCTATTCTATTCTATTCTATTCTATTCTATTCTATTCTATTCTATTCTATTCTATTCTATTCTATTCTATTCTATTCTATTCTATTCTATTCTATTCTATTCTATTCTATTCTATTCTATTCTATTCTATTCTATTCTATTCTATTCTATTCTATTCTATTCTATTCTATTCTATTCTATTCTATTCTATTCTATTCTATTCTATTCTATTCTATTCTATTCTATTCTATTCTATTCTATTCTATTCTATTCTATTCTATTCTATTCTATTCTATACTATTCATTCTATTCTATTCTATTCTATTCTATTCTATTCTATTCTATTCTATTCTATTCTATTCTATTCTATTCTATTCTATTCTATTCTATTCTATTCTATTCTATTCTATTCTATTCTATTCTATTCTATTCTATTCTATTCTATTCTATTCTATTCTATTCTATTCTATTCTATTCTATTCTATTCTATTCTATTCTATTCTATTCTATTCTATTCTATTCTATTCTATTCTATTCTATTCTATTCTATTCTATTCTATTCTATTCTATTCTATTCTATTCTATTCTATTCTATTCTATTCTATTCTATTCTATTCTATTCTATTCTATTCTATTCTATTCTATTCTATTCTATTCTATTCTATTCTATTCTATTCTATTCTATTCTATTCTATTCTATTCTATTCTATTCTATTCTATTCTATTCTATTCTATTCTATTCTATTCTGTTCTATTCTATTCTATTCTATTCTATTCTATTCTATTCTATTCTATTCTATTCTATTCTATTCTATTCTATTCTATTCTATTCTATTCTATTCTATTCTATTCTATTCTATTCTATTCTATTCTATTCTATTCTATTCTATTCTATTCTATTCTATTCTATTCTATTCTATTCTATTCTATTCTATTCTATTCTATTCTATTCTATTCTATTCTATTCTATTCTATTCTATTCTATTCTATTCTATTCTATTCTATTCTATTCTATTCTATTCTATTCTATTCGATTCTATTCTATTCTATTCTATTCTATTCTATTCTATTCTATTCTATTCTATTCTATTCTATTCTATTCTATTCTATTCTATTCTATTCTATTCTATTCTATTCTATTCTATTCTATTCTATTCTATTCTATTCTATTCTATTCTATTCTATTCTATTCTATTCTATTCTATTCTATTCTATTCTATTCTATTCTATTCTATTCTATTCTATTCTATTCTATTCTATTCTATTCTATTCTATTCTATTCTATTCTATTCTATTCTATTCTATTCTATTCTATTCTATTCTATTCTATTCTATTCTATTCTATTCTATTCTATTCTATTCTATTCTATTCTATTCTATTCTATTCTATTCTATTCTATTCTATTCTATTCTATTCTATTCTATTCTATTCTATTCTATTCTATTCTATTCTATTCTATTCTATTCTATTCTATTCTATTCTATTCTATTCTATTCTATTCTATTCTATTCTATTCTATTCTATTCTATTCTATTCTATTCTATTCTATTCTATTCTATTCTATTCTATTCTATTCTATTCTATTCTATTCTATTCTATTCGATTCTATTCTATTCTATTCTATTCTATTCTATTCTATTCTATTCTATTCTATTCTATTCTATTCTATTCTATTCTATTCTATTCTATTCTATTCTATTCTATTCTATTCTATTCTATTCTATTCTATTCTATTCTATTCTATTCTATTCTATTCTATTCTATTCTATTCTATTCTATTCTATTCTATTCTATTCTATTCTATTCTATTCTATTCTATTCTATTCTACTATTCTATTCTATTCTATTCTATTCTATTCTATTCTATTCTATTCTATTCTATTCTATTCTATTCTATTCTATTCTATTCTATTCTATTCTATTCTATTCTATTCTATTCTATTCTATTCTATTTCTATTCTATTCTATTCTATTCTATTCTATTCTATTCTATTCTATTCTATTCTATCTATTCTATTCTATTCTATTCTATTCTATTCTATTCTATTCTATTCTATTCTATTCTATTCTATTCTATTCTATTCTATTCTATTCTATTCGATCTATTCTATTCTATTCTATTCTATTCTATTCTATTCTATTCTATTCTATTCTATTCTATTCTATTCTATTCTATTCTATTCTATTCTATTCTATTCTATTCTATTCTATTCTATTCTATTCTATTCTATTCTATTCTATTCTATTCTATTCTATCTATTCTATTCTATTCTATTCTATTCTATTCTATTCTATTCTATTCGAATTCTATTCTATTCTATTCTATTCTATTCTATTCTATTCTATCTATTCTATTCTATTCTATTCTATTCTATTCTATTCTATTCTATTCTATCTATCTTCTATTCTATTCTATTCTATTCTATTCTATTCTATTCTATTCTATTCTATTTCTATTCTATTCTATTCTATTCTATTCTATTCTATTCTATTCTATTCTATTCTATTCTATTCTATTCTATTCTATTCTATCTATTCTATTCTATTCTATTCTATTCTATTCTATTCTATTCTATTCTATTCTATCTATTCTATTCTATTCTTCTATTCTATTCTATTCTATTCTATTCTATTCTATTCTATTCTATTCTATTCTATTCTATTCTATCTATTCTATTCTATCTATTCTATTCTATTCTATTCTATTCTATTCTATTCTATTCTATTCATCTATTCTATTCTATTCTATTTCTATTCTATTCTATTCTATTCTATTCTATTCTATTCTATTCTATCTATTCTTTCTATTCTATTCTATTCTAATCTATTCTATTCTATTCTATTCTATTCTATTCTATTCTATTCTATTCTATTCTATTCTATTCTATTCTATTCTATTCTATTCTATTCTATTCTATTCTATTCTATTCTATTCTATTCTATCTTCTATTCTATTCTATATTTCTATTCTATTCTATTCTTCTATTCTATTCTATTCATTCTATTCTATTCTATTCTATTCTATTCTATTCTATTCTATTCTATTCTATTCTATTCTATTCTATTCTATTCTATTCTATTCTATTCTATTCTATTCTATTCTATTCTATTCTATTCTATTTCTATTCTATTCTATTCTATTCATTCTATTCTATTCTATTCTATTCTATTCTATTCTATTCTATTCTATTCTATTCTATTCTATTCTATTCTATTCTATTCTATTCTATCTATCTATTCTATTCTATTCTATTCTATTCTATTCTATTCTATTCTATTCTATTCTATTTCTATCTATTCTATTCTATTCTATTCTATTCTATTCATTCTATTCTATTTCTATTCTATTCTATTCTATCTATCTATTCTATTCTATTCTATACTATTCTATTCTATTCTATTCTATTCTATTCTATTCTAATCTATTCTATTCTATTCTATTCTATTCTATTCTATTCTATTCTATTCTATTCTATTCTATTATCTTCTATTCTATTCTATTCTATTCTATTCTATTCTATTCTATTCTATTCTATTCTATTCTATTCCTATTCTATTCTATTCTATTCTATTCTATTCTATTCTATTCTATTCTATTCTATTCTATTCTATTCTATTCTATTCTATTCTATTCTATTCTATTCTATTCTATTCTATTCTATTCTATTCTATTCTATTCTTTCTATTCTATTTCTATTCTATTTCTATTCTATTTCTATTCTATTTCTATTCTATTTCTATTCTATTTCTATTCTATTTCTATTCTATTTCTATTCTATTTCTATTCTATTTCTATTCTATTTCTATTCTATTCTATTCTCTTCTATCTATTCTATTCTATTCTATTCTATTCTATTCTTCTATCTATTCTATTCTATTCTATTCTATTCTATTCTATTCTATTCTATTCTATTCTATTCTATTCTATTCTATTCTATTCTATTCTATTCTATTCTATTCTATTCTATTCTATTCTATTCTATTCTATTCTATTCTATTCTATTCTATTCTATTCTATTCTATTCTATTCTATTCTATTCTATTCATTCTATTCTATTCTATTCTATTCTATTCTATCTATTCTATTCTAATTCTATTCTATTCTATTCTATTCTATTCTATTCTATTCTATTCTATTCTACTTCTATTCTATTCTATTCTATTCTATCTATCTATTCTATTCTATTCTATTCTATTCTATTCTATTCTATTCTATTCTATTCTATTCTATTATTCTATTCTATTCTATTCTATTCATTCTATTCTATTCTATTCTATTCTATTCTATTCTATTCTATTCTATTCTATTCTATTCTATTCTATTCTATTCTATTCTATTCTATTCTATTCTATTCTATTCTATTCTATTCTATTCTATTCTATTCTATTCTATTCTATTCTATTCTATTCTATTCTATTCTATTCTATTCTATTCTATTCTATTCTATTCTATTCTATTCTATTCTATCTATTCTATTCTATTCTATTCTATTCTATTCTATTCTATTCTATCTTTCTATTCTATTCTATTCTATTCTATTCTATTCTATTCTATTCTATTCTATTCTATTCTATTCTATTCTATTCTATTCTATTCTATTCTATTCTATTCTATTCTATTCTATTCTATTCTATTCTATTCTATTCTATTCTATTCTATTCATTCTATTCTATTCTATTCTATTCTATCTATTCTATTCTATTCTATTCTATTCTATTTTCTATTCTATTCTATTCTATTCTATTCTATTCTATTCTATTCTACTATTTCTAATCTATTCTATTCTATTCTATTCTATTCTATTCTATTCTATTCTATTCTATTCCTATTCTATTCCTATTCCTATTCTATTCCTATTCTATTCTATTCTATTCTATTCCTATTCTATTCTATTCTATTCTATTCTATTCTATTCTATTCTATTCTATTCTATTCTATTCTATTCTATTCTATTCTATTCTATTCTATTCTATTCTATTCTATTCTATTCTATCTATTCTATTCTATTCTATTCTATCTATTCATTCTATTCTATTCTATTCTATTCTATTCTATTCTATTCTATTCTAGTCTATTCTATTCTACTATTCTATTCTATTCTATTCTATTCTATTCTATTCTATTCTATTCTATTCTATTCTATTCTATTCTATTCTATTCTATTCTATTTATTCTATCTATTCTATTCTATTCTATTCTATTCTTCTATTCTATTCTATTCTATTCTATTCTATTCTATTCTATTCTATTCTATTCTATTCTATCTATTCTATTCTATCTATTCTATTCTATTCTATTCTATTCTATTCTATTCTCTTCTATTCTATTCTATTCTATTCTATTCTATTCTATTCTATTCTATTCTATTCTATTCTATTCTATCTATTCTATTCTATTCTATTCTATTCTATTCTATTCTATTCTATTCTATTCTATTCTATTCTATTCTATTCTATTCTATTCTATTCTATTCTATTCTATCTATTCTATTCTATTCCTATTCTATTCTATTCTATTCTATTCTATTCTATTCTATTCTATTCTATTCTATTCTATTCTATTCTATTCTATTCTATTCTATTCTATTCTATCTATTCTATTCTATTCTATTCTATTCTATTCTATTCTATTCTATCTATTCTATTCTATTCTATTCTATTCTATTCTATTCTATTCTATTCTATTCTATTCTATTCTATTCTATTCTATTCTATTCTATTCTATTCTATTCTATTCTATTCTATTCTATTCTATTCTATTCTATTCTATTCTATCTATTCTATTCTATTCTATTCTATTCTATTCTATTCTATTCTATTCTATTCTATTCTATTCTATTCTATTCTATTCTATTCTATTCTATTCTATTCTATTCTATTCTATTCTATTCTATTCTATTCTATTCTATTCTATTCTATTCTATTCTATTCTATTCTATTCTATTCTATTCTATTCTATTCTATTCTAATTCTATTCTATTCTATTCTATTCTATTCTATTATCTATTCTATTCTATTCTATTCTATTCTATTCTATTCTATCTATCTATTTCTATTCTATTTCTATTCTATTTCTATTCTATTTCTATTCTATTTCTATTCTATTCTATTCTATTCTATTCTATTCTATTCTATTCTATTCTATTCTATTCTATTCTATTCTATTCTATTCTATCTTCTATTCTATTCTATTCTATTCTATTCTATTCTATTCTATTCTATTCTATTCTATTCTATCGAATAGAATAGAATAGAATAGAATAGAATAGAATAGAATAGAATAGAATAGAATAGAATAGATAGAATAGAATAGAATAGAATAGAATAGAATAGAATAGAATAGAATAGAATAGAATAGAATAGAATAGAATAGAATAGAATAGAATAGAATAGAATAGAATAGAATAGAATAGAATAGAATAGAATAGAATAGAATAGAATAGAATAGAATAGAATAGAATAGAATAGAATAGAATAGAATAGAATAGAATAGAATAGAATAGAATAGAATAGAATAGAATAGAATAGAATAGAATAGAATAGAATAGAATAGAATAGAATAGAATAGAATAGAATAGAATAGAATAGAATAGAATAGAATAGAATAGAATAGAATAGAATAGAATAGAATAGAATAGAATAGAATAGAATATAGAATAGAATAGAATAGAATAGAATAGAATAGAATAGAATAGAATAGAAATAGAATAGAATAGAATAGAATAGAATAGAATAGAATAGAATAGAATAGAATAGAATAGAATAGAAATAGAATAGAATAGAATAGAATAGAATAGAATAGAATAGAATAGAATAGAATAGAATAGAATAGAATAGAATAGAATAGAATAGAATAGAATAGAATAGAATAGAATAGAATAGAATAGAATAGAATAGAATAGAATAGAATAGAATAGAATAGAATAGAATAATAGAATATAGAATAGAATAGAATAGAATAGAATAGAATAGAATAGAATAGAATAGAATAGAATAGAATAGAATAGAATAGAATAGAATAGAATAGAATAGAATAGAATAGAATAGAATAGAATAGAATAGAATAGAATAGAATAGAATAGAATAGAATAGAATAGAATAGAATAGAATAGAATAGAATAGAATAGAATAGAATAGAATAGAATAGAATAGAATAGAATAGAATAGAATAGAATAGAATAGAATAGAATAGAATAGAATAGAATAGAATAGAATAGAATAGAATAGAATAGAATAGAATAGATAGAATAGAATAGAATAGAATAGAATAGAAGAGAATAGAATAGAATAGAATAGAATAGAATAGAATAGAATAGAATAGAATAGAATAGAATAGAATAGAATAGAATAGAATAGAATAGAATAGAATAGAATAGAATAGAATAGAATAGAATAGAATAGAATAGAATAGAATAGAATAGAATAGAATAGAATAGAATAGAATAGAATAGAATAGAATAGAATAGAATAGAATAGAATAGAATAGAATAGAATAGAATAGAATAGAATAGAATAGAATAGAATAGAATAGAATAGAATAGAATAGAATAGAATAGAATAGAATAGAATAGAATAGAATAGAATAGAATAGAATAGAATAGAATAGAATAGAATAGAATAGAATAGAATAGAATAGAATAGAATAGAATAGAATAGAATAGAATAGAATAGAATAGAATAGAATAGAATAGAATAGAATAGAATAGAATAGAATAGAATAGAATAGAATAGAATAGAATAGAATAGAATAGAATAGAATAGAATAGAATAGAATAGAATAGAATAGAATAGAATAGAATAGAACAGAATAGAATAGAATAGAATAGAATAGAATAGAATAGAATAGAATAGAATAGAATAGAATAGAATAGAATAGAATAGAATAGAATAGAATAGAATAGAATAGAATAGAATAGAATAGAATAGAATAGAATAGAATAGAATAGAATAGAATAGAATAGAATAGAATAGAATAGAATAGAATAGAATAGAATAGAATAGAATAGAATAGAATAGAATAGAATAGAATAGAATAGAATAGAATAGAATAGAATAGAATAGAATACAATAGAATAGAATAGAATAGAATAGAATAGAATAGAATAGAATAGAATAGAATAGAATAGAATAGAATAGAATAGAATAGAATAGAATAGAATAGAATAGAATAGAATAGAATAGAATAGAATAGAATAGAATAGAATAGAATAGAATAGAATAGAATAGAATAGAATAGAATAGAATAGAATAGAATAGAATAGAATAGAATAGAATAGAATAGAATAGAATAGAATAGAATAGAATAGAATAGAATAGAATAGAATAGAATAGAATAGAATAGAATAGAATAGAATAGAATAGAATAGAATAGAATAGAATAGAATAGAATAGAATAGAATAGAATAGAATAGAATAGAATAGAATAGAATAGAATAGAATAGAATAGAATAGAATAGAATAGAATAGAATAGAATAGAATAGAATAGAATAGAATAGAATAGAATAGAATAGAATAGAATAGAATAGAATAGAATAGAATAGAATAGAATAGAATAGAATAGAATAGAATAGAATAGAATAGAATAGAATAGAATAGAATAGAATAGAATAGAATAGAATAGAATAGAATAGAATAGAATAGAATAGAATAGAATAGAATAGAATAGAATAGAATAGAATAGAATAGAATAGAATAGAATAGAATAGAATAGAATAGAATAGAATAGAATAGAATAGAATAGAATAGAATAGAATAGAATAGAATAGAATAGAATAGAATAGAATAGAATAGAATAGAATAGAATAGAATAGAATAGAATAGAATAGAATAGAATAGAATAGAATAGAATAGAATAGAATAGAATAGAATAGAATAGAATAGAATAGAATAGAATAGAATAGAATAGAATAGAATAGAATAGAATAGAATAGAATAGAATAGAATAGAATAGAATAGAATAGAATAGAATAGAATAGAATAGAATAGAATAGAATAGAATAGAATAGAATAGAATAGAATAGAATAGAATAGAATAGAATAGAATAGAATAGAATAGAATAGAATAGAATAGAATAGAATAGAATAGAATAGAATAGAATAGAATAGAATAGAATAGAATAGAATAGAATAGAATAGAATAGAATAGAATAGAATAGAATAGAATAGAATAGAATAGAATAGAATAGAATAGAATAGAATAGAATAGAATAGAATAGAATAGAATAGAATAGAATAGAATAGAATAGAATAGAATAGAATAGAATAGAATAGAATAGAATAGAATAGAATAGAATAGAATAGAATAGAATAGAATAGAATAGAATAGAATAGAATAGAATAGAATAGAATAGAATAGAATAGAATAGAATAGAATAGAATAGAATAGAATAGAATAGAATAGAATAGAATAGAATAGAATAGAATAGAATAGAATAGAATAGAATAGAATAGAATAGAATAGAATAGAATAGAATAGAATAGAATAGAATAGAATAGAATAGAATAGAATAGAATAGAATAGAATAGAATAGAATAGAATAGAATAGAATAGAATAGAATAGAATAGAATAGAATAGAATAGAATAGAATAGAATAGAATAGAATAGAATAGAATAGAATAGAATAGAATAGAATAGAATAGAATAGAATAGAATAGAATAGAATAGAATAGAATAGAATAGAATAGAATAGAATAGAATAGAATAGAATAGAATCGAATAGAATAGAATAGAACAGAATAGAATAGAATAGAATAGAATAGAATAGAATAGAATAGAATAGAATAGAATAGAATAGAATAGAATAGAATAGAATAGAATAGAATAGAATAGAATAGAATAGAATAGAATAGAATAGAATAGAATAGAATAGAATAGAATAGAATAGAATAGAATAGAATAGAATAGAATAGAATAGAATAGAATAGAATAGAATAGAATAGAATAGAATAGAATAGAATAGAATAGAATAGAATAGAATAGAATAGAATAGAATAGAATAGAATAGAATAGAATAGAATAGAATAGAATAGAATAGAATAGAATAGAATAGAATAGAATAGAATAGAATAGAATAGAATAGAATAGAATAGAATAGAATAGAATAGAATAGAATAGAATAGAATAGAATAGAATAGAATAGAATAGAATAGAATAGAATAGAATAGAATAGAATAGAATAGAATAGAATAGAATAGAATAGAATAGAATAGAATAGAATAGAATAGAATAGAATAGAATAGAATAGAATAGAATAGAATAGAATAGAATAGAATGAATAGAATAGAATAGAATAGAATAGAATAGAATAGAATAGAATAGAATAGAATAGAATAGAATAGAATAGAATAGAATAGAATAGAATAGAATAGAATAGAATAGAATAGAATAGAATAGAATAGAATAGAATAGAATAGAATAGAATAGAATAGAATAGAATAGAATAGAATAGAATAGAATAGAATAGAATAGAATAGAATAGAATAGAATAGAATAGAATAGAATAGAATAGAATAGAATAGAATAGAATAGAATAGAATAGAATAGAATAGAATAGAATAGAATAGAATAGAATAGAATAGAATAGAATAGAATAGAATAGAATAGAATAGAATAGAATAGAATAGAATAGAATAGAATAGAATAGAATAGAATAGAATAGAATAGAATAGAATAGAATAGAATAGAATAGAATAGAATAGAATAGAATAGAATAGAATAGAATAGAATAGAATAGAATAGAATAGAATAGAATAGAATAGAATAGAATAGAATAGAATAGAATAGAATAGAATAGAATAGAATAGAATAGAATAGAATAGAATAGAATAGAATAGAATAGAATAGAATAGAATAGAATAGAATAGAATAGAATAGAATAGAATAGAATAGAATAGAATAGAATAGAATAGAATAGAATAGAATAGAATAGAATAGAATAGAATAGAATAGAATAGAATAGAATAGAATAGAATAGAATAGAATAGAATAGAATAGAATAGAATAGAATAGAATAGAATAGAATAGAATAGAATAGAATAGAATAGAATAGAATAGAATAGAATAGAATAGAATAGAATAGAATAGAATAGAATAGAATAGAATAGAATAGAATAGAATAGAATAGAATAGAATAGAATAGAATAGAATAGAATAGAATAGAATAGAATAGAATAGAATAGAATAGAATAGAATAGAATAGAATAGAATAGAATAGAATAGAATAGAATAGAATAGAATAGAATAGAATAGAATAGAATAGAATAGAATAGAATAGAATAGAATAGAATAGAATAGAATAGAATAGAATAGAATAGAATAGAATAGAATAGAATAGAATAGAATAGAATAGAATAGAATAGAATAGAATAGAATAGAATAGAATAGAATAGAATAGAATAGAATAGAATAGAATAGAATAGAATAGAATAGAATAGAATAGAATAGAATAGAATAGAATAGAATAGAATAGAATAGAATAGAATAGAATAGAATAGAATAGAATAGAATAGAATAGAATAGAATAGAATAGAATAGAATAGAATAGAATAGAATAGAATAGAATAGAATAGAATAGAATAGAATAGAATAGAATAGAATAGAATAGAATAGAATAGAATAGAATAGAATAGAATAGAATAGAATAGAATAGAATAGAATAGAATAGAATAGAATAGAATAGAATAGAATAGAATAGAATAGAATAGAATAGAATAGAATAGAATAGAATAGAATAGAATAGAATAGAATAGAATAGAATAGAATAGAATAGAATAGAATAGAATAGAATAGAATAGAATAGAATAGAATAGAATAGAATAGAATAGAATAGAATAGAATAGAATAGAATAGAATAGAATAGAATAGAATAGAATAGAATAGAATAGAATAGAATAGAATAGAATAGAATAGAATAGAATAGAATAGAATAGAATAGAATAGAATAGAATAGAATAGAATAGAATAGAATAGAATAGAATAGAATAGAATAGAATAGAATAGAATAGAATAGAATAGAATAGAATAGAATAGAATAGAATAGAATAGAATAGAATAGAATAGAATAGAATAGAATAGAATAGAATAGAATAGAATAGAATAGAATAGAATAGAATAGAATAGAATAGAATAGAATAGAATAGAATAGAATAGAATAGAATAGAATAGAATAGAATAGAATAGAATAGAATAGAATAGAATAGAATAGAATAGAATAGAATAGAATAGAATAGAATAGAATAGAATAGAATAGAATAGAATAGAATAGAATAGAATAGAATAGAATAGAATAGAATAGAATAGAATAGAATAGAATAGAATAGAATAGAATAGAATAGAATAGAATAGAATAGAATAGAATAGAATAGAATAGAATAGAATAGAATAGAATAGAATAGAATAGAATAGAATAGAATAGAATAGAATAGAATAGAATAGAATAGAATAGAATAGAATAGAATAGAATAGAATAGAATAGAATAGAATAGAATAGAATAGAATAGAATAGAATAGAATAGAATAGAATAGAATAGAATAGAATAGAATAGAATAGAATAGAATAGAATAGAATAGAATAGAATAGAATAGAATAGAATAGAATAGAATAGAATAGAATAGAATAGAATAGAATAGAATAGAATAGAATAGAATAGAATAGAATAGAATAGAATAGAATAGAATAGAATAGAATAGAATAGAATAGAATAGAATAGAATAGAATAGAATAGAATAGAATAGAATAGAATAGAATAGAATAGAATAGAATAGAATAGAATAGAATAGAATAGAATAGAATAGAATAGAATAGAATAGAATAGAATAGAATAGAATAGAATAGAATAGAATAGAATAGAATAGAATAGAATAGAATAGAATAGAATAGAATAGAATAGAATAGAATAGAATAGAATAGAATAGAATAGAATAGAATAGAATAGAATAGAATAGAATAGAATAGAATAGAATAGAATAGAATAGAATAGAATAGAATAGAATAGAATAGAATAGAATAGAATAGAATAGAATAGAATAGAATAGAATAGAATAGAATAGAATAGAATAGAATAGAATAGAATAGAATAGAATAGAATAGAATAGAATAGAATAGAATAGAATAGAATAGAATAGAATAGAATAGAATAGAATAGAATAGAATAGAATAGAATAGAATAGAATAGAATAGAATAGAATAGAATAGAATAGAATAGAATAGAATAGAATAGAATAGAATCGAATAGAATAGAATAGAATAGAATAGAATAGAATAGAATAGAATAGAATAGAATAGAATAGAATAGAATAGAATAGAATAGAATAGAATAGAATAGAATAGAATAGAATAGAATAGAATAGAATAGAATAGAATAGAATAGAATAGAATAGAATAGAATAGAATAGAATAGAATAGAATAGAATAGAATAGAATAGAATAGAATAGAATAGAATAGAATAGAATAGAATAGAATAGAATAGAATAGAATAGAATAGAATAGAATAGAATAGAATAGAATAGAATAGAATAGAATAGAATAGAATAGAATAGAATAGAATAGAATAGAATAGAATAGAATAGAATAGAATAGAATAGAATAGAATAGAATAGAATAGAATAGAATAGAATAGAATAGAATAGAATAGAATAGAATAGAATAGAATAGAATAGAATAGAATAGAATAGAATAGAATAGAATAGAATAGAATAGAATAGAATAGAATAGAATAGAATAGAATAGAATAGAATAGAATAGAATAGAATAGAATAGAATAGAATAGAATAGAATAGAATAGAATAGAATAGAATAGAATAGAATAGAATAGAATAGAATAGAATAGAATAGAATAGAATAGAATAGAATAGAATAGAATAGAATAGAATAGAATAGAATAGAATAGAATAGAATAGAATAGAATAGAATAGAATAGAATAGAATAGAATAGAATAGAATAGAATAGAATAGAATAGAATAGAATAGAATAGAATAGAATAGAATAGAATAGAATAGAATAGAATAGAATAGAATAGAATAGAATAGAATAGAATAGAATAGAATAGAATAGAATAGAATAGAATAGAATAGAATAGAATAGAATAGAATAGAATAGAATAGAATAGAATAGAATAGAATAGAATAGAATAGAATAGAATAGAATAGAATAGAATAGAATAGAATAGAATAGAATAGAATAGAATAGAATAGAATAGAATAGAATAGAATAGAATAGAATAGAATAGAATAGAATAGAATAGAATAGAATAGAATAGAATAGAATAGAATAGAATAGAATAGAATAGAATAGAATAGAATAGAATAGAATAGAATAGAATAGAATAGAATAGAATAGAATAGAATAGAATAGAATAGAATAGAATAGAATAGAATAGAATAGAATAGAATAGAATAGAATAGAATAGAATAGAATAGAATAGAATAGAATAGAATAGAATAGAATAGAATAGAATAGAATAGAATAGAATAGAATAGAATAGAATAGAATAGAATAGAATAGAATAGAATAGAATAGAATAGAATAGAATAGAATAGAATAGAATAGAATAGAATAGAATAGAATAGAATAGAATAGAATAGAATAGAATAGAATAGAATAGAATAGAATAGAATAGAATAGAATAGAATAGAATAGAATAGAATAGAATAGAATAGAATAGAATAGAATAGAATAGAATAGAATAGAATAGAATAGAATAGAATAGAATAGAATAGAATAGAATAGAATAGAATAGAATAGAATAGAATAGAATAGAATAGAATAGAATAGAATAGAATAGAATAGAATAGAATAGAATAGAATAGAATAGAATAGAATAGAATAGAATAGAATAGAATAGAATAGAATAGAATAGAATAGAATAGAATAGAATAGAATAGAATAGAATAGAATAGAATAGAATAGAATAGAATAGAATAGAATAGAATAGAATAGAATAGAATAGAATAGAATAGAATAGAATAGAATAGAATAGAATAGAATAGAATAGAATAGAATAGAATAGAATAGAATAGAATAGAATAGAATAGAATAGAATAGAATAGAATAGAATAGAATAGAATAGAATAGAATAGAATAGAATAGAATAGAATAGAATAGAATAGAATAGAATAGAATAGAATAGAATAGAATAGAATAGAATAGAATAGAATAGAATAGAATAGAATAGAATAGAATAGAATAGAATAGAATAGAATAGAATAGAATAGAATAGAATAGAATAGAATAGAATAGAATAGAATAGAATAGAATAGAATAGAATAGAATAGAATAGAATAGAATAGAATAGAATAGAATAGAATAGAATAGAATAGAATAGAATAGAATAGAATAGAATAGAATAGAATAGAATAGAATAGAATAGAATAGAATAGAATAGAATAGAATACAATAGAATAGAATAGAATAGAATAGAATAGAATAGAATAGAATAGAATAGAATAGAATAGAATAGAATAGAATAGAATAGAATAGAATAGAATAGAATAGAATAGAATAGAATAGAATAGAATAGAATAGAATAGAATAGAATAGAATAGAATAGAATAGAATAGAATAGAATAGAATAGAATCGAATAGAATAGAATAGAATAGAATAGAATAGAATAGAATAGAATAGAATAGAATAGAATAGAATAGAATAGAATAGAATAGAATAGAATAGAATAGAATAGAATAGAATAGAATAGAATAGAATAGAATAGAATAGAATAGAATAGAATAGAATAGAATAGAATAGAATAGAATAGAATAGAATAGAATAGAATAGAAGTGAATAGAATAGAATAGAATAGAATAGAATAGAATAGAATAGAATAGAATAGAATAGAATAGAATAGAATAGAATAGAATAGAATAGAATAGAATAGAATAGAATAGAATAGAATAGAATAGAATAGAATAGAATAGAATAGAATAGAATAGAATAGAATAGAATAGAATAGAATAGAATAGAATAGAATAGAATAGAATAGAATAGAATAGAATAGAATAGAATAGAATAGAATAGAATAGAATAGAATAGAATAGAATAGAATAGAATAGAATAGAATAGAATAGAATAGAATAGAATAGAATAGAATAGAATAGAATAGAATAGAATAGAATACAATAGAATAGAATAGAATAGAATAGAATAGAATAGAATAGAATAGAATAGAATAGAATAGAATAGAATAGAATAGAATAGAATAGAATAGAATAGAATAGAATAGAATAGAATAGAATAGAATAGAATAGAATAGAATAGAATAGAATAGAATAGAATAGAATAGAATAGAATAGAATAGAATAGAATAGAATAGAATAGAATAGAATAGAATAGAATAGAATAGAATAGAATAGAATAGAATAGAATAGAATAGAATAGAATAGAATAGAATAGAATAGAATAGAATAGAATAGAATAGAATAGAATAGAATAGAATAGAATAGAATAGAATAGAATAGAATAGAATAGAATAGAATAGAATAGAATAGAATAGAATAGAATAGAATAGAATAGAATAGAATAGAATAGAATAGAATAGAATAGAATAGAATAGAATAGAATAGAATAGAATAGAATAGAATAGAATAGAATAGAATAGAATAGAATAGAATAGAATAGAATAGAATAGAATAGAATAGAATAGAATAGAATAGAATAGAATAGAATAGAATAGAATAGAATAGAATAGAATAGAATAGAATAGAATAGAATAGAATAGAATAGAATAGAATAGAATAGAATAGAATAGAATAGAATAGAATAGAATAGAATAGAATAGAATAGAATAGAATAGAATAGAATAGAATAGAATAGAATAGAATAGAATAGAATAGAATAGAATAGAATAGAATAGAATAGAATAGAATAGAATAGAATAGAATAGAATAGAATAGAATAGAATAGAATAGAATAGAATAGAATAGAATAGAATAGAATAGAATAGAATAGAATAGAATAGAATAGAATAGAATAGAATAGAATAGAATAGAATAGAATAGAATAGAATAGAATAGAATAGAATAGAATAGAATAGAATAGAATAGAATAGAATAGAATAGAATAGAATAGAATAGAATAGAATAGAATAGAATAGAATAGAATAGAATAGAATAGAATAGAATAGAATAGAATAGAATAGAATAGAATAGAATAGAATAGAATAGAATAGAATAGAATAGAATAGAATAGAATAGAATAGAATAGAATAGAATAGAATAGAATAGAATAGAATAGAATAGAATAGAATAGAATAGAATAGAATAGAATAGAATAGAATAGAATAGAATAGAATAGAATAGAATAGAATAGAATAGAATAGAATAGAATAGAATAGAATAGAATAGAATAGAATAGAATAGAATAGAATAGAATAGAATAGAATAGAATAGAATAGAATAGAATAGAATAGAATAGAATAGAATAGAATAGAATAGAATAGAATAGAATAGAATAGAATAGAATAGAATAGAATAGAATAGAATAGAATAGAATAGAATAGAATAGAATAGAATAGAATAGAATAGAATAGAATAGAATAGAATAGAATAGAATAGAATAGAATAGAATAGAATAGAATAGAATAGAATAGAATAGAATAGAATAGAATAGAATAGAATAGAATAGAATAGAATAGAATAGAATAGAATAGAATAGAATAGAATAGAATAGAATAGAATAGAATAGAATAGAATAGAATAGAATAGAATAGAATAGAATAGAATAGAATAGAATAGAATAGAATAGAATAGAATAGAATAGAATAGAATAGAATAGAATAGAATAGAATAGAATAGAATAGAATAGAATAGAATAGAATAGAATAGAATAGAATAGAATAGAATAGAATAGAATAGAATAGAATAGAATAGAATAGAATAGAATAGAATAGAATAGAATAGAATAGAATAGAATAGAATAGAATAGAATAGAATAGAATAGAATAGAATAGAATAGAATAGAATAGAATAGAATAGAATAGAATAGAATAGAATAGAATAGAATAGAATAGAATAGAATAGAATAGAATAGAATAGAATAGAATAGAATAGAATAGAATAGAATAGAATAGAATAGAATAGAATAGAATAGAATAGAATAGAATAGAATAGAATAGAATAGAATAGAATAGAATAGAATAGAATAGAATAGAATAGAATAGAATAGAATAGAATAGAATAGAATAGAATAGAATAGAATAGAATAGAATAGAATAGAATAGAATAGAATAGAATAGAATAGAATAGAATAGAATAGAATAGAATAGAATAGAACAGAATAGAATAGAATAGAATAGAATAGAATAGAATAGAATAGAATAGAATAGAATAGAATAGAATAGAATAGAATAGAATAGAATAGAATAGAATAGAATAGAATAGAATAGAATAGAATAGAATAGAATAGAATAGAATAGAATAGAATAGAATAGAATAGAATAGAATAGAATAGAATAGAATAGAATAGAATAGAATAGAATAGAATAGAATAGAATAGAATAGAATAGAATAGAATAGAATAGAATAGAATAGAATAGAATAGAATAGAATAGAATAGAATAGAATAGAATAGAATAGAATAGAATAGAATAGAATAGAATAGAATAGAATAGAATAGAATAGAATAGAATAGAATAGAATAGAATAGAATAGAATAGAATAGAATAGAATAGAATAGAATAGAATAGAATAGAATAGAATAGAATAGAATAGAATAGAATAGAATAGAATAGAATAGAATAGAATAGAATAGAATAGAATAGAATAGAATAGAATAGAATAGAATAGAATAGAATAGAATAGAATAGAATAGAATAGAATAGAATAGAATAGAATAGAATAGAATAGAATAGAATAGAATAGAATAGAATAGAATAGAATAGAATAGAATAGAATAGAATAGAATAGAATAGAATAGAATAGAATAGAATAGAATAGAATAGAATAGAATAGAATAGAATAGAATAGAATAGAATAGAATAGAATAGAATAGAATAGAATAGAATAGAATAGAATAGAATAGAATAGAATAGAATAGAATAGAATAGAATAGAATAGAATAGAATAGAATAGAATAGAATAGAATAGAATAGAATAGAATAGAATAGAATAGAATAGAATAGAATAGAATAGAATAGAATAGAATAGAATAGAATAGAATAGAATAGAATAGAATAGAATAGAATAGAATAGAATAGAATAGAATAGAATAGAATAGAATAGAATAGAATAGAATAGAATAGAATAGAATAGAATAGAATAGAATAGAATAGAATAGAATAGAATAGAATAGAATAGAATAGAATAGAATAGAATAGAATAGAATAGAATAGAATAGAATAGAATAGAATAGAATAGAATAGAATAGAATAGAATAGAATAGAATAGAATAGAATAGAATAGAATAGAATAGAATAGAATAGAATAGAATAGAATAGAATAGAATAGAATAGAATAGAATAGAATAGAATAGAATAGAATAGAATAGAATAGAATAGAATAGAATAGAATAGAATAGAATAGAATAGAATAGAATAGAATAGAATAGAATAGAATAGAATAGAATAGAATAGAATAGAATAGAATAGAATAGAATAGAATAGAATAGAATAGAATAGAATAGAATAGAATAGAATAGAATAGAATAGAATAGAATAGAATAGAATAGAATAGAATAGAATAGAATAGAATAGAATAGAATAGAATAGAATAGAATAGAATAGAATAGAATAGAATAGAATAGAATAGAATAGAATACAATAGAATAGAATAGAATAGAATAGAATAGAATAGAATAGAATAGAATAGAATAGAATAGAATAGAATAGAATAGAATAGAATAGAATAGAATAGAATAGAATAGAATAGAATAGAATAGAATAGAATAGAATAGAATAGAATAGAATAGAATAGAATAGAATAGAATAGAATCGAATAGAATAGAATAGAATAGAATAGAATAGAATAGAATAGAATAGAATAGAATAGAATAGAATAGAATAGAATAGAATAGAATAGAATAGAATAGAATAGAATAGAATAGAATAGAATAGAATAGAATAGAATAGAATAGAATAGAATAGAATAGAATAGAATAGAATAGAATAGAATAGAATAGAATAGAATAGAATAGAATAGAATAGAATAGAATAGAATAGAATAGAATAGAATAGAATAGAATAGAATAGAATAGAATAGAATAGAATAGAATAGAATAGAATAGAATAGAATAGAATAGAATAGAATAGAATAGAATAGAATAGAATAGAATAGAATAGAATAGAATAGAATAGAATAGAATAGAATAGAATAGAATAGAATAGAATAGAATAGAATAGAATAGAATAGAATAGAATAGAATAGAATAGAATAAGAATAGAATAGAATAGAATAGAATAGAATAGAATAGAATAGAATAGAATAGAATAGAATAGAATAGAATAGAATAGAATAGAATAGAATAGAATAGAATAGAATAGAATAGAAGAATAGAATAGAATAGAATAGAATAGAATAGAATAGAATAGAATAGAATAGAATAGAATAGAATAGAATAGAATAGAATAGAATAGAATAGAATAGAATAGAATAGAATAGAATAGAATAGAATAGAATAGAATAGAATAGAATAGAATAGAATAGAATAGAATAGAATAGAATAGAATAGAATAGAATAGAATAGAATAGAATAGAATAGAATAGAATAGAATAGAATAGAATAGAATAGAATAGAATAGAATAGAATAGAATAGAATAGAATAGAATAGAATAGAATAGAATAGAATAGAATAGAATAGAATAGAATAGAATAGAATAGAATAGAATAGAATAGAATAGAATAGAATAGAATAGAATAGAATAGAATAGAATAGAATAGAATAGAATAGAATAGAATAGAATAGAATAGAATAGAATAGAATAGAATAGAATAGAATAGAATAGAATAGAATAGAATAGAATAGAATAGAATAGAATAGAATAGAATAGAATAGAATAGAATAGAATAGAATAGAATAGAATAGAATAGAATAGAATAGAATAGAATAGAATAGAATAGAATAGAATAGAATAGAATAGAATAGAATAGAATAGAATAGAATAGAATAGAATAGAATAGAATAGAATAGAATAGAATAGAATAGAATAGAATAGAATAGAATAGAATAGAATAGAATAGAATAGAATAGAATAGAATAGAATAGAATAGAATAGAATAGAATAGAATAGATAGAATAGAATAGAATAGAATAGAATAGAATAGAATAGAATAGAATAGAATAGAATAGAATAGAATAGAATAGAATAGAATAGAATAGAATAGAATAGAATAGAATAGAATAGAATAGAATAGAATAGAATAGAATAGAATAGAATAGAATAATAGAATAGAATAGAATAGAATAGAATAGAATAGAATAGAATAGAATAGAATAGAATAGAATAGAATAGAATAGAATAGAATAGAATAGAATAGAATAGAATAGAATAGAATAGAATAGAATAGAATAGAATAGAATAGAATAGAATAGAATAGAATAGAATAGAATAGAATAGAATAGAATAGAATAGAATAGAATAGAATAGAATAGAATAGAATAGAATAGAATAGAATAGAATAGAATAGAATAGAATAGAATAGAATAGAATAGAATAGAATAGAATAGAATAGAATAGAATAGAATAGAATAGAATAGAATAGAATAGAATAGAATAGAATAGAATAGAATAGAATAGAATAGAATAGAATAGAATAGAATAGAATAGAATAGAATAGAATAGAATAGAATAGATAGAATAGAATAGAATAGAATAGAATAGAATAGAATAGAATAGAATAGAATAGAATAGAATAGAATAGAATAGAATAGAATAGATAGAATAGAATAGAATAGAATAGAATAGAATAGAATAGAATAGAATAGAATAGAATAGAATAGAATAGAATAGAATAGAATAGAATAGATTAGAATAGAATAGAATAGAATAGAATAGAATAGATAGAATAGAATAGAATAGAATAGAATAGAATAGAATAGAATAGAATTGAATAGATTAGAATAGAATAGAATAGAATAGAATAGAATAGAATAGAATAGAATAGAATAGAATAGAATAGAATAGAATAGAATAGAATAGAATAGAATAGAATAGAATAGAATAGAATAGAATAGAATAGATAGAATTGAATAGAATAGAATAGAATAGAATAGAATAGAATAGAATAGAATAGAATAGAATAGAATAGAATAGAATAGAATAGAATAGAATAGAATAGAATAGAATAGAATAGAATAGATAGAATAGAATAGAATAGAATAGAATAGAATAGAATAGAATAGAATAGAATAGAATAGAATAGAATAGAATAGAATAGAATAGAATAGAATAGAATAGAATAGAATAGAATAGAATAGAATAGAATAGAATAGAATAGAATAGAATAGAATAGAATAGAATAGAATAGAATAGAATAGAATAGAATAGAATAGAATAGAATAGAATAGAATAGAATAGAATAGAATAGAATAGAATAGAATAGAATAGAATAGAATAGAATAGATAGAATAGAATAGAATAGAATAGAATAGAATAGAATAGAATAGAATAGAATAGAATAGAATAGAATAGAATAGAATAATAGAATAGAATAGAAGAATAGAATAGAATAGAATAGAATAGAATAGAATAGAATAGAATAGAATAGAATAGAATATAGAATAGAATAGAATAGAATAGAATAGAATAGAATAGAATAGAATTAGAATAGAATAGAATAGAATAGAATAGAATAGAATAGAATAGATAGAATAGATTGAATAGAATAGAATAGAATAGAATAGAATTGAATAGAATAGAATTAGAATAGAATAGAATAGAATAGATAGAATAGAATAGAATAGAATAGATAGAATAGAATAGAATAGAATAGAATAGAATAGAATAGATTGAATAGAATAGAATAGATAGAATAGAATAGAATAGAATAGAATAGAATAGAATAGAATAGAATAGAATAGATAGAATAGAATAGAATAGAATAGAATAGAATAGAATAGAATAGAATAGAATAGAATAGAATAGAATAGAATAGAATAGAATAGAATAGAATAGAATAGAATAGAATAGAATAGAATAGAATAGATAGAATAGAATAGAATAGAATAGAATAGAATAGAATAGAATAGAATAGAATAGAATAGAATAGAATAGAATAGAATAGAATAGAATAGAATAGAATAGAATAGAATAGAATAGAATAGAATAGAATAGAATAGAATAGAATAGAATAGAATAGAATAGAATAGAATAGATGTGAATAAACTTAATGACCAGTTTGTACATTCAAGTGTTCCAACGGCAATTGGTGATATGTATGATGACCTTTGTTGTGTCCCTCCACAATACTCCTTTAGTTTTCGTTGCGTGGATCAGTTCGAAGTTTTGGAATGTATTTCAGCGGTAAAATCGAACGCAATTGGTTCCGATGATATAGATCCTGTGTTTTTGAAAGTTTTGACACCTAGACTTTTGCCATATTATACCCACTTATTTAATACAGTGCTGACTAAGTCTACTTTTCCTAATGAATGGAAAGTTGCCAAGATCCTTCCCATTCCCAAGTCAAACAATGAGTTTAGGCCAATTGCCATTCTTCCTTTTTTGTCGAAGGTAATGGAAAACATTATAGCCAGACAGATCAATGGTTATCTGGAATGTCACAATTATTTATCAGTCAGTCAGTCAGGTTTCATGAAAGGTAGGAGTTGTACTACCGCTCTATTAAATGTAGTTGAGGATCTCAGGTTGAAGCTGGATGTAAATAATGTAGCGTTTTTAGTTCTTCTCGATCACACAAAGGCTTTCGATACAGTCAATCATAAAATTTTATTGAATATGCTCCGGAAGCTGTTTAATTTTTCTGATTCTGCCGCTAGTCTAATTTTTTCTTATTTGTTAGACAGATGTCAGAGGGTTCACTTAAATGGGAAGATTCTGATTCGCTTAATATTTGTAGAGGTGTTCCCCAGGGATCAATACTGGGGCCACTGCTGTTCTGTATGTATATTAATGATCTACCGGATGTTTTGGTTGACTGCCGTGTTCATATGTATGCTGATGATGTGCAGATTTATGCCAGTACTCGTAAGGAGAATATTGATTCTTGTTTACATTCTGTTAACCGTGATTTGGATAGGATTGACCGTTGGGCTTCGGCGAATGGACTGTGTATTAATCCCTCAAAGTCCAAATGTTTACTGCTTTCGAAGACCAATGTTTCGTTTGCCATACCTGGATTGAGTATCAGGGGAAATAAAATTGACTATGTCAAGTCTGCTACTAATCTGGGCATTGTATTTAATGACAGATTATCGTGGTCTGGCTATATAAGTGTCGTCGTTGGCAGAATTTACAGCATGCTACGGAATTTATGGGCGGTCATTGATTCAACTCCTTTTGCAATTCGTATGCAACTTGCTAAAACTTATTTGATTCCTGTGCTATTGTATGGGTGCGAAATTTTTGCAAACTGCGATAGTAATGACAACCGGAAATTAAACTTGGCATACAACAATATAGCAAGATACGTATTTCTTAAAGGTCGCCGGGATCATATTTCTCATTTAGCGTATCAAATATTTAGTGTGAAATTTGATAATCTTCTGAAAATTAAATGCCTCATTCTATTCCATAAAATTATTAATACGGGACAGCCGGAATATTTAGTAGACCGTATTAAGTTTGCTAGGTCATGCCGAGGCATGAAGATTATTCAACAACGTTACAGGACTCTTCTGTCACAGCGACAGTTCTTTATACACACCACTAGTCTCTGGAATTCCCTACCAAACTACATCCAAAAGTTAGGCAATGCAAACGCGTTCAAAAAGGAGTTATTTAAATTGTTCTCTTAATGAAAAGTTTGTTACGTTCTTAGCATGTTTATTATATCGGTTAAATATTTATCCTTACTTTTCTATACCAATTTTTGTAAATATTTCTTTTTTATATCTTTAGAATTCTTTATCTTTTTTACCTTTTTTATTTTTTATTTTCCTAAATAATTAAATCAATTAAATTATATTTCTACTCAATTTTAATATTTTAATATTTTAATTAATTTGTTTTTTATATTAATTTGTTAGTCTTACTTAATTTCTTATATTTCATAATTTTTCATTATTTTTTTTTATGTATTATATCTTATTGATCCTAAGCATAGCACTATAACTTATAAGATTAAAATCTTGTTGTGTTATGTTAATTATAATAAATAAATAAATAAATAAATAAAAAAAATAGAATAGAATAGAATAGAATAGAATAGAATAGAATAGAATAGAATAGAATAGAATAGAATAGAATAGAATAGAATAGAATAGAATAGAATAGAATAGAATAGAATAGAATAGAATAGAATAGAATAGAATAGAATAGAATAGAATAGAATAGAATAGAATAGAATAGAATAGAATAGAATAGAATAGAATAGAATAGAATAGAATAGAATAGAATAGAATAGAATAGAATAGAATAGAATAGAATAGAATAGAATAGAATAGAATAGAATAGAATAGAATAGAATAGAATAGAATAGAATAGAATAGAATAGAATAGAATAGAATACAATAGAATAGAATAGAATAGAATAGAATAGAATAGAATAGAATAGAATAGAATAGAATAGAATAGAATAGAATAGAATAGAATAGAATAGAATAGAATAGAATAGAATAGAATAGAATAGAATAGAATAGAATAGAATAGAATAGAATAGAATAGAATAGAATAGAATAGAATAGAATAGAATAGAATAGAATAGAATAGAATAGAATAGAATAGAATAGAATAGAATAGAATAGAATAGAATAGAATAGAATAGAATAGAATAGAATAGAATAGAATAGAATAGAATAGAATAGAATAGAATAGAATAGAATAGAATAGAATAGAATAGAATAGAATAGAATAGAATAGAATAGAATAGAATAGAATAGAATAGAATAGAATAGAATAGAATAGAATAGAATAGAATAGAATAGAATAGAATAGAATAGAATAGAATAGAATAGAATAGAATAGAATAGAATAGAATAGAATAGAATAGAATAGAATAGAATAGAATAGAATAGAATAGAATAGAATAGAATAGAATAGAATAGAATAGAATAGAATAGAATAGAATAGAATAGAATAGAATAGAATAGAATAGAATAGAATAGAATAGAATAGAATAGAATAGAATAGAATAGAATAGAATAGAATAGAATAGAATAGAATAGAATAGAATAGAATAGAATAGAATAGAATAGAATAGAATAGAATAGAATAGAATAGAATAGAATAGAATAGAATAGAATAGAATAGAATAGAATAGAATAGAATAGAATAGAATAGAATAGAATAGAATAGAATAGAATAGAATAGAATAGAATAGAATAGAATAGAATAGAATAGAATAGAATAGAATAGAATAGAATAGAATAGAATAGAATAGAATAGAATAGAATAGAATAGAATAGAATAGAATAGAATAGCATAGAATAGAATAGAATAGAATAGAATAGAATAGAATAGAATAGAATAGAATAGAATAGAATAGAATAGAATAGAATAGAATAGAATAGAATAGAATAGAATAGAATAGAATAGAATAGAATAGAATAGAATAGAATAGAATAGAATAGAATAGAATAGAATAGAATAGAATAGAATAGAATAGAATAGAATAGAATAGAATAGAATAGAATAGAATAGAATAGAATAGAATAGAATAGAATAGAATAGAATAGAATAGAATAGAATAGAATAGAATAGAATAGAATAGAATAGAATAGAATAGAATAGAATAGAATAGAATAGAATAGAATAGAATAGAATAGAATAGAATAGAATAGAATAGAATAGAATAGAATAGAATAGAATAGAATAGAATAGAATAGAATAGAATAGAATAGAATAGAATCGAATAGAATAGAATAGAATAGAATAGAATAGAATAGAATAGAATAGAATAGAATAGAATAGAATAGAATAGAATAGAATAGAATAGAATAGAATAGAATAGAATAGAATAGAATAGAATAGAATAGAATAGAATAGAATAGAATAGAATAGAATAGAATAGAATAGAATAGAATAGAATAGAATAGAATAGAATAGAATAGAATAGAATAGAATAGAATAGAATAGAATAGAATAGAATAGAATAGAATAGAATAGAATAGAATAGAATAGAATAGAATAGAATAGAATAGAATAGAATAGAATAGAATAGAATAGAATAGAATAGAATAGAATAGAATAGAATAGAATAGAATAGAATAGAATAGAATAGAATAGAATAGAATAGAATAGAATAGAATAGAATAGAATAGAATAGAATAGAATAGAATAGAATAGAATAGAATAGAATAGAATAGAATAGAATAGAATAGAATAGAATAGAATAGAATAGAATAGAATAGAATAGAATAGAATAGAATAGAATAGAATAGAATAGAATAGAATAGAATAGAATAGAATAGAATAGAAATAGAATAGAATAGAATAGAATAGAATAGAATAGAATAGAATAGAATAGAATAGAATAGAATAGAATAGAATAGAATAGAATAGAATAGAATAGAATAGAATAGAATAGAATAGAATAGAATAGAATAGAATAGAATAGAATAGAATAGAATAGAATAGAATAGAATAGAATAGAATAGAATAGAATAGAATAGAATAGAATAGAATAGAATAGAATAGAATAGAATAGAATAGAATAGAATAGAATAGAATAGAATAGAATAGAATAGAATAGAATAGAATAGAATAGAATAGAATAGAATAGAATAGAATAGAATAGAATAGAATAGAATAGAATAGAATAGAATAGAATAGATAGAATAGATAGAATAGAATAGAATAGAATAGAATAGAATAGAATAGAATAGAATAGAATAGAATAGAATAGAATAGAATAGAATGAATAGAATAGAATAGAATAGAATAGAATGGAATAGAATAGAATAGAATAGAATAGAATAGAATAGAATAGAATAGAATAGAATGAATAGAATAGAATAGAATAGAATAGAATAGAATAGAATAGAATAGAATAGAATAGAATAGAATAGAATAGAATAGAATAGAATAGAATAGAATAGAATAGAATAGAATAGAATAGAATAGAAGATAGAATAGAATAGAATAGAATAGAATAGAATAGAATAGAATAGAATAGAATAGAATAGAATAGAATAGAAATAGAATAGAATAGAATAGATAGAATAGAATAGAATAGAATAGAATAGATAGAATAGATAGAATAGAATAGATAGAATAGAATAGAATAGAATAGAATAGGAATAGAATAGAATAGAATAGAATAGAATAGAATAGAATAGAATAGAATAGAATAGAATAGAATAGAATAGATAGAATAGAATAGAATAGAATAGAAGAGAATAGAATAGAATAGAATAGAATAGAATAGAATAGAATAGAATAGAATAGATAGAATAGAATAGAATAGAATAGAATAGAATAGAATAGAATAGAATAGAATAGAATAGAATAGAATAGAATAGAATAGAATAGAATAGAGAATAGAATAGAATAGAATAGAATAGAATAGAATAGAATAGAATAGAATAGAATAGAATAGAATAGAATAGAATAGAATAGAATAGAATAGAATAGAATAGAATAGAATAGAATAGATAGAATAGAATAGAATAGAATAGAATAGAATAGAATAGAATAGAATGAATAGAATAGAATAGATAGAATAGAATAGAATAGAATAGAATAGAATAGAATAGAATAGAATAGAATAGAATAGAATAGAATAGAATAGAATAGAATAGAATAGAATAGAATAGAATAGAATAGAATAGAATAGAATAGAATAGAATAGAATAGAATAGAATAGAATAGAATAGAATAGAATAGAATAGAATAGAATAGAATAGAATAGAATAGAATAGAATAGAATAGATAGAATAGAATAGAATAGAATAGAATAGAATAGAATAGAATAGAATAGAATAGAATAGATAGAATAGAATAGAATAGAATAGAATAGATAGAATAGAATAGAATAGAATAGAATAGAATAGAATAGAATAGAATAGAATAGAATAGAATAGAATAGAATAGAATAGAATAGAATAGAATAGAATAGAATAGAATAGAATAGAATAGAATAGATAGATAGAATAGAATAGAATAGAATAGAATAGAATAGATAGAATAGAATAGAATAGAATAGAATAGATAGAATAGAATAGATAGAGAATAGAATAGAATAGAATAGAATAGAATAGAATAGAATAGAATAGAATAGATAGAATAGAATAGAATAGAATAGAATAGAATAGAATAGAATAGATAGAATAGAATAGAATAGAATAGAATAGAATAGAATAGAATAGAATAGAATAGATAGAATAGAAATAGAATAGAATAGAATAGAATAGAATAGAATAGAATAGAATAGAATAGAATAGAATAGAATAGAATAGAATAGAATAGAATAGAATAGAATAGAATAGAATAGAATAGAATAGAATAGAATAGAATAGAATAGAATAGAATAGAATAGAATAGAATAGAATAGAATAGAATAGAATAGAATAGAATAGAATAGAATAGATAGAATAGATAGAATAGAATAGAATAGAATAGAATAGAATAGAATAGATAGAATAGAATAGAATAGAATAGAATAGAATAGATAGAATAGAATAGATAGAATAGAATAGAATAGAATTAGAATAGAATAGAATAGAATAGAATAGAATAATAGAATAGAATAGAATAGAATAGAATAGATAGAATAGAATAGAATAGAATAGAATAGATAGAATAGAATAGAATAGAATAGAATAGAATAGAATAGATAGAATAGAATAGAATAGAATAGAATAGATAGAATAGAATAGAATAGAATAGAATAATAGAATAGATAGAATAGAATAGAATAGAATAGAATAGAATAGAATAGATAGAATAGAATAGAATAGAAGAATAGAATAGAATAGATAGAATAGAATAGAATAGAATAGAATAATAGAAGAATAGAATAGAATAGAATAGAATGAATAGAATAGAATAGAATAGAATAGAATAGAATAGAATAGAATAGAATAGATAGAATAGAAGATAGAATAGAATAGAATAGAATAGAATAGAATAGAATAGAATAAATAGAATAGAATAGAATAGAATAGAATGAATAGAATAGAATAGAATAGAATAGAATAGAATAGAATAGAATAGAATAGAATAGAATAGAATGAATAGAATAGAATAGATTTAGAATAGAATAGAATAGAATAGAATAGAATAGAATAGAATAGAATAGAATAGAATAGATAGAATAGAATAGAATAGAATAGAATAGAATAGAATAGAATAGATAGAATAGAATAGAATAGAATAGAATAGAATAGAATAGAATAGAATAGAATAGAATAGAATAGATAGAATTAGAATAGAATAGAATAGATAGAATAGAATAGAATAGAATAGAATAGAATAGAATAGAATAGAATAGAATAGAATAGAATAGAATAGAATAGAATAGAATAGAATAGAATAGAATAGAATAGAATAGAATAGAATAGAATAGAATAGAATAGAATGAATAGAATAGAATAGAATAGAATAGATAGAATAGAATAGAATAGAATAGAATAGAATAGAATAGAATAGAATAGAATAGAATAGAATAGAATAGAATAGAATAGAATAGAATAGAATAGAATAGAATAGAATAGAATAGAATAGAATAGAATAGAATAGAATAGAATAGATAGAATAGAATAGAATAGAATAGAAAGAAGAATAGAATAGAATAGAATAGAATAGAATAGAATAGAATAGAATAGAATAGAATAGAATAGAATAGAATAGAATAGAATAGATAGAATAGAATAGAATAGAATAGAATAGAATAGAATAGAATAGAATAGAATAGAATAGATAGAATAGAATAGAATAGAATAGAATAGATAGAATAGAATAGAATAGAATAGAATAGAATAGAATAGAATAGATAGAATAGAATAGAATAGAATAGAATAGAATAGAATAGAATAGAATAGAATGATAGAATAGAATAGAATAGATAGAATAGAATAGAATAGAATAGAATAGAATAGAATAGAATAGAATAGAATAGAATAGAATAGAATAGAATAGAATAGAATAGAATAGAATAGAATAGAATAGAATAGAATAGAATAGAATAGAATAGAATAGAATAGAATAGAATAGAATAGATAGAATAGAATAGAATAGAATAGAATAGAATAGAATAGAATAGAATAGAATAGAATAGAATAGAATAGAAAGAATAGAATAGAATAGATAGAATAGAATAGAATAGAATAGAATAGAATAGAATAGAATAGAATAGAATAGAATAGAATAGAATAGAATAGAATAGAATAGAAATAGAATAGAATAGAATAGAATAGAATAGATAGAATAGAATAGAATAGAATAGAATAGAATAGAATAGAATAGAATAGAATAGAATAGATAGAATAGAATAGAAGAATAGAATAGAATAGAATAGAATAGAATAGAATAGAATAGAATAGAATAGAATAGAATAGAATAGAATAGAATAGAATAGAATAGAATAGAATAGAATAGAATAGAATAGATAGAATAGAATAGAATAGATAGAATAGAATAGAATAGAATAGAATAGAATAGAATAGAATAGAATAGAATAGAATAGAATAGAATAGAATAGAATAGAATAGAATAGGAATAGAATAGAATAGAATAGAATAGAATAGATAGAATAGAATAGAAATAGAATAGAATAGAATAGAATAGAATAGAATAGAATAGAATAGAATAGAATAGAATAGAATAGAATAGATAGAATAGAATAGAATAGAATAGAATAGAATAGAATAGAATAGAATAGATAGAATAGAATAGAATAGATAGAATAGAATAGATAGAATAGAATAGAATGAATAGAATAGAATAGAATAGAATAGAATAGATAGAATAGAATAGAATAGAATAGAATAGAATAGAATAGAATAGAATAGATAGAATAGAATAGATAGAATAGAATAGAATAGAATAGAATAGAATGAATAGAATAGAATAGAATAGAATAGAATAGAATAGAATAGAATAGAATAGAATAGAATAGATAGAATAGAATAGAATAGAATAGAATAGAATAGAATAGATAGAATAGAATAGAATAGAATAGAATAGAATAGAATAGAATAGAATAGAATAGAATAGAATAGAATAGAATAGAATAGAATAGAATAGAATAGAATAGAATAGAAGATAGAATAGATAGAAGAATAGAATAGAATAGAAGATAGAATGATAGAATAGAATAGAATAGAATAGAATAGATAGAATAGAATAGAATAGAAGAATAGAATAGAATAGAATAGAATAGAATAGAATAGAATAGAATAGAATAGAATAGAATAGAATAGAATAGAATAGAATAGATAGAATAGAATAGAATAGAATAGAATAGAATAGAATAGAATAGAATAGAATAGAATAGAATAGAATAGAATAGAATAGAATAGAATAGAATAGAAAGAATAGAATAGAATAGAATAGAATAGAATAGAATAGAATAGAATAGAAGAATAGATAGATAGAATAGAATAGAATAGAATAGAAATAGAATAGAATAGAATAGAATAGAATAGAATAGATAGAAAGAATAGAATAGAATAGAATAGAATAGATAGAATAGAATAGAATAGAATAGAATAGAATAGAATAGAATAGAATAGAATAGAATAGAATAGAATAGAATAGAATGAATAGATAGAATAGAATAGAATAGAATAGAATAGAATAGAATAGAATAGAATAGAATAGAATAGAATAGATAGAATAGAATAGATAGAAGAATAGAATAGAATAGAATGATAATAGAATAGAATAGATAGAATAGAATAGAATAGAATAGAATAGAATAGAATAGATTAGAATAGATAGAATAGAATAGAATAGAATAGAATAGAATAGAATAGAATAGATAGAATAGAATAGAATAGAATAGAATAGAATAGAATAGAATAGAATAGAATAGAATAGAATAGAATAGAATAGAATAGAATAGAAGAGAATAGAATAGAATAGAATAGAATAGAATAGAATAGAATAGAATAGAATAGAATAGAATAGAATAGAATAGAATAGAATAGAATAGAATAGATAGAATAGAATAGAATAGAATAGAATAGAATAGAATAGAATAGAATAGATAGAATAGAATAGAATAGAATAGAATAGAATAGAATAGAATAGAATAGAATAGAATAGATAGAATAGAATAGAATGAATAGAATAGAATAGAATAGAATAGATAGAATAGAATAGAATAGAATAGAATAGAATAGAATAGAATAGAATAGAATAGAATAGAATAGAATAGAATAGAATAGAATAGAATAGAATAGAATAGAATAGAATAGAATAGAATAGAATAGAATAGAATAGAATAGAATAGAATAGAATAGAATAGAATAGAATAGAATAGAATAGAATAGAATAGAATAGAAAGAATAGAATAGAATAGAATAGAATAGAATAGAATAGAATAGAATAGAATAGAATAGAATAGAATAGATAGAATAGAATAGAATAGAATAGAATAGAATAGAATAGAAAGAATAGAATAGAATAGAATAGAATAGAATAGAATAGAATAGAATAGAATAGAATAGAATAGAATAGAATAGAATAGAATAGAATAGAATAGAATAGAATAGAATAGAATAGAATAGAATAATAGAATAGAATAGAATAGAATAGAATAGAATAGAATAGAATAGAATAGAATAGAATAGAATAGAATAGAATAGAAATAGAATAGAATAGAATAGAATAGAATAGAATAGAATAGAATAGAATAGAATAGAATAGAATGAATAGAATAGAATAGAATAGAATAGAATAGAATAGAATAGAATAGAATAGAATAGAATAGAATAGAATAGAATAGAATAGAATAGAATAGAATAGAATAGAATAGAATAGAATAGAATAGAATAGAATAGATAGAATAGAATAGAATAGAATAGATAGAATAGAATAGAATAGAATAGAATAGAATAGAATAGAATAGAATAGAATAGAATAGAATAGAATAGATTAGAATAGAATAGAATAGAATAGAATAGAATAGAATAGAATAGAATAGAATAGAATAGAGAATAGAATAGAATAGAATAGAATAGAATAGAATAGAATAGATAGAATAGAATAGAATAGAATAGAATAGAATAGAATAGAATAGATAGAATAGATAGAATAGAATAGAATAGAATAGAATAGAATAGAATAGAATAGAATAGATAGGAATAGAATGGAATAGAATAGAATAGAATAGAATAGAATAGATAGAATAGAATAGAATAGAATAGAATAGAATAGAATAGAATAGAATAGAATAGAATAGAGAATAGAATAGAATAGAATAGAATAGAATAGAATAGAATAGAATAGATAGAATAGAATAGAATAGATAGAATAGAATAGAATAGAATAGAATAGAATAGAATAGAATAGAATAGAATAGAATAGAATAGAATAGAATAGAATAGAATAGAATGATAGATAGAATAGAATAGAATAGAATAGAATAGAATAGAATAGATAGAATAGAATAGAATAGAATAGAATAGAATAGAATAGAATAGAATAGA
The DNA here is from genome assembly GCA_932273835.1 of Sarcophaga variegata. Taxonomy (NCBI): domain Eukaryota; kingdom Metazoa; phylum Arthropoda; class Insecta; order Diptera; family Sarcophagidae; genus Sarcophaga; species Sarcophaga variegata. The sequence goes on from CAKNZP010000100.1 coordinate 47,655, forward strand.
ATAGAATAGATTAGAATAGAATAGAATAGAATAGAATAGAATAGAATAGAATAGATAGATAGAATAGAATAGAAGATAGAATAGAATAGAATAGAATAGAATAGAATAGAATAGAATAGAATAGAATAGAATAGAATAGAATAGAATAGAATAGAATAGATAGAATAGAATAGAATAGAATAGAAAAGAATAGAATAGAATAGAATAGAATAGAATAGAATAGAATAGAATAGAATAGAATAGAATAGAATAGAATAGAATAGAATAGAATAGAATAGAATAGAATAGATAGAATAGAATAGAATAGAATAGAATAGAATAGAATAGAATAGAATAGAATAGAATAGAATAGAATAGAATAGAATAGAATAGAATAGAATAGAATAGAATAGATAATAGAATAGAATAGAAATAGAATAGAATAGAATAGAATAGAATAGAATAGAATAGAATAGAATAGAATAGAATAGAATAGAATGGATAGGATAGGATAGATAGAATAGAATAGAATAGAATAGAATAGAATAGAATAGAATAGAATAGAATAGATAGAATAGAATAGAATAGAATAGAATAGAATAGAATAGAATAGAATAGAATAGAATAGAATAGAATAGATAGAATAGAATAGAATAGAATAGAATAGAATAGAATAGAATAGAATAGATAGAATAGAATAGAATAGATAGAATAGAATAGAATAGAATAGAATAGAATAGAATAGAATAGAATAGAATAGAATGAATAGATAGAATAGAATAGATAGAATAGAATAGAGATAGAATAGAATAGAATAGAATAGAATAGAATAGAATAGAATAGAATAGAATAGAATAGAAATAGATAGAGAATAGAATAGAATAGAATAGAATAGAATAGAATAGAATAGAATAGAATAGAATAGAATAGAATAGAATAGAATGAATAGAATAGAATAGAATAGAATAGATAGAATAGAATAGAATAGAATAGAATAGAATAGATAGAATAGAATAGAATAGAATAGAATAGAATAGAATAGAATAGAATAGAATAGAATAGAATAGAATAGAATGAATAGAATAGAATAGATAGATAGATAGAATAGAATAGAATAGAATAGAATAGAATAGAATAGAATAGAATAGAATAGAATAGAATAGAATAGAATAGAATAGATAGAATAGAATAGAATAGAATAGAATAGAATAGAATAGAATGAATAGAATAGAATAGAATAGAATAGAATATAGAATAGAATAGAATAGAATAGAATAGAATAGGATAGAATAGAATAGAATAGAATAGAATAGAATAGAATAGAATAGAATAGAATAGAATAGAATAGAATAGAATAGAATAGAATAGAATAGAATAGAATAGATAGAATAGAATAGAATAGAATAGAATAGAATAGAATAGAATAGAATAATAGAATAGAATAGAATAGAATAGAGAATAGAATAGAATAGAATAGAATAGAATAGAATAGAATAGAATAGAATAGAATAGAATAGAATAGAATAGATAGAATAGAATAGAATAGAATAGAATAGAATAGAATAGAATAGAATAGAATAGAATAGAAGATAGAATAGAATAGAATAGAATAGAATAGAATAGAATAGAATAGAATAGAATAGAATAGAATAGAATAGAATAGAATAGAATAGAATAGATAGAATAGAATAGAATAGAATAGAATAATAGAATAGAATAGAATAGAATAGAATAGAATAGAATAAGAATAGAATAGAATAAGAATAGAATAGAATAGAATAAGAATAGAATAAGAATAGAATAAGAATAGAATAAGAATAGAATAAGAATAGAATAAGAATAGAATAGAATAGAATAAGAATAGAATAAGAATAGAATAAGAATAGAATAAGAATAGAATAAGAATAGAATAGAATAGAATAGAATAGAATAGAATAGAATAGATAGAATAGAATAGAATAGAATAGAAAGATAGAATAGAATAGAATAGAATAGAATAGAATAGAATAGAATAGAATAGAATAGAATAGAATAGAATAGAATAGAATAGAATAGAATAGAATAGAATAGAATAGAAGATAGAATAGAATAGAATAGAATAGAATAGAATAGAATAGAATAGAATAGAATAGAATAGAATAGAATAGAATAGATAGAATAGAATAGAATAGAATAGAATAGAATAGAATAGAAATAGAATAGAATAGAATAGAATAGAATAGAATAGAATAGAATAGAATAGAATAGAATAGAATAGAATAGAATAGAATAGAATAGAATAGAATAGAATAGAATAGAATAGAATAGAATAGAATAGAATAGAATAGAATAGAATAGAATAGAATAGAATAGAATAGAATAGAATAGAATAGAATAGAATAGAATAGAATAGAATAGAATAGAATAGAATAGAATAGAATAGAATAGAATAGAATAGAATAGAATAGAATAGAATAGAATAGAATAGAATAGAATAGAATAGAATAGAATAGAATAGAATAGAATAGAATAGAATAGAATAGAATAGAATAGAATAGAATAGAATAGAATAGAATAGAATAGAATAGAATAGAATAGAATAGAATAGAATAGAATAGAATAGAATAGAATAGAATAGAATAGAATAGAATAGAATAGAATAGAATAGAATAGAATAGAATAGAATAGAATAGAATAGAATAGAATAGAATAGAATAGAATAGAATAGAATAGAATAGAATAGAATAGAATAGAATAGAATAGAATAGAATAGAATAGAATAGAATAGAATAGAATAGAATAGAATAGAATAGAATAGAATAGAATAGAATAGAATAGAATAGAATAGAATAGAATAGAATAGAATAGAATAGAATAGAATAGAATAGAATAGAATAGAATAGAATAGAATAGAATAGAATAGAATAGAATAGAATAGAATAGAATAGAATAGAATAGAATAGAATAGAATAGAATAGAATAGAATAGAATAGAATAGAATAGAATAGAATAGAATAGAATAGAATAGAATAGAATAGAATAGAATAGAATAGAATAGAATAGAATAGAATAGAATAGAATAGAATAGAATAGAATAGAATAGAATAGAATAGAATAGAATAGAATAGAATAGAATAGAATAGAATAGAATAGAATAGAATAGAATAGAATAGAATAGAATAGAATAGAATAGAATAGAATAGAATAGAATAGAATAGAATAGAATAGAATAGAATAGAATAGAATAGAATAGAATAGAATAGAATAGAATAGAATAGAATAGAATAGAATAGAATAGAATAGAATAGAATAGAATAGAATAGAATAGAATAGAATAGAATAGAATAGAATAGAATAGAATAGAATAGAATAGAATAGAATAGAATAGAATAGAATAGAATAGAATAGAATAGAATAGAATAGAATAGAATAGAATAGAATAGAATAGAATAGAATAGAATAGAATAGAATAGAATAGAATAGAATAGAATAGAATAGAATAGAATAGAATAGAATAGAATAGAATAGAATAGAATAGAATAGAATAGAATAGAATAGAATAGAATAGAATAGAATAGAATAGAATAGAATAGAATAGAATAGAATAGAATAGAATAGAATAGAATAGAATAGAATAGAATAGAATAGAATAGAATAGAATAGAATAGAATAGAATAGAATAGAATAGAATAGAATAGAATAGAATAGAATAGAATAGAATAGAATAGAATAGAATAGAATAGAATAGAATAGAATAGAATAGAATAGAATAGAATAGAATAGAATAGAATAGAATAGAATAGAATAGAATAGAATAGAATAGAATAGAATAGAATAGAATAGAATAGAATAGAATAGAATAGAATAGAATAGAATAGAATAGAATAGAATAGAATAGAATAGAATAGAATAGAATAGAATAGAATAGAATAGAATAGAATAGAATAGAATAGAATAGAATAGAATAGAATAGAATAGAATAGAATAGAATAGAATAGAATAGAATAGAATAGAATAGAATAGAATAGAATAGAATAGAATAGAATAGAATAGAATAGAATAGAATAGAATAGAATAGAATAGAATAGAATAGAATAGAATAGAATAGAATAGAATAGAATAGAATAGAATAGAATAGAATAGAATAGAATAGAATAGAATAGAATAGAATAGAATAGAATAGAATAGAATAGAATAGAATAGAATAGAATAGAATAGAATAGAATAGAATAGAATAGAATAGAATAGAATAGAATAGAATAGAATAGAATAGAATAGAATAGAATAGAATAGAATAGAATAGAATAGAATAGAATAGAATAGAATAGAATAGAATAGAATAGAATAGAATAGAATAGAATAGAATAGAATAGAATAGAATAGAATAGAATAGAATAGAATAGAATAGAATAGAATAGAATAGAATAGAATAGAATAGAATAGAATAGAATAGAATAGAATAGAATAGAATAGAATAGAATAGAATAGAATAGAATAGAATAGAATAGAATAGAATAGAATAGAATAGAATAGAATAGAATAGAATAGAATAGAATAGAATACAATAGAATAGAATAGAATAGAATAGAATAGAATAGAATAGAATAGAATAGAATAGAATAGAATAGAATAGAATAGAATAGAATAGAATAGAATAGAATAGAATAGAATAGAATAGAATAGAATAGAATAGAATAGAATAGAATAGAATAGAATAGAATAGAATAGAATAGAATAGAATAGAATAGAATAGAATAGAATAGAATAGAATAGAATCGAATAGAATAGAATAGAATAGAATAGAATAGAATAGAATAGAATAGAATAGAATAGAATAGAATAGAATAGAATAGAATAGAATAGAATAGAATAGAATAGAATAGAATAGAATAGAATAGAATAGAATAGAATAGAATAGAATAGAATAGAATAGAATAGAATAGAATAGAATAGAATAGAATAGAATAGAATAGAATAGAATAGAATAGAATAGAATAGAATAGAATAGAATAGAATAGAATAGAATAGAATAGAATAGAATAGAATAGAATAGAATAGAATAGAATAGAATAGAATAGAATAGAATAGAATAGAATAGAATAGAATAGAATAGAATAGAATAGAATAGAATAGAATAGAATAGAATAGAATAGAATAGAATAGAATAGAATAGAATAGAATAGAATAGAATAGAATAGAATAGAATAGAATAGAATAGAATAGAATAGAATAGAATAGAATAGAATAGAATAGAATAGATAGAATAGAATAGAATAGAATAGAATAGAATAGAATAGAATAGAATAGAATAGAATAGAGAATAGAATAGAATAGAATAGAATAGAATAGAATAGAATAGAATAGAATAGAATAGAATAGAATAGAATAGAATAGAATAGAATAGAATAGAATAGAATAGAATAGAATAGAATAGAATAGAATAGAATAGAATAGAATAGAATAGAATAGAATAGAATAGAATAGAATGAATAGAATAGAATAGAATAGAATAGAATAGAATAGAATAGAAATAGAATAGAATAGAATAGAATAGAATAGAATAGAATAGAATAGAATAGAATAGAATAGAATAGAATAGAATAGAATAGAATAGAATAGAATAGAATAGAATAGAATAGAATAGAATAGAATAGAATAGAATAGAATAGAATAGAATAGAATAGAATAGAATAGAATAGAATAGAATAGAATAGAATAGAATAGAATAGAATAGAATAGAATAGAATAGAATAGAATAGAATAGAATAGAATAGAATAGAATAGAATAAATAGAATAGAATAGAATAGAATAGAATAGAATAGAATAGAATAGAATAGAATAGAATAGATAGAATAGAATAGAATAGAATAGAATAGAATAGAATAGAATAGAATAGAAGAATAGAATAGAATAGAATAGAATAGAATAGAATAGAATAGAATAGAATAGATAGAATAGAATAGAATAGAATAGAATAGAATAGAATAGAATAGAATAGAATAGAATAGAATAGAAGAATAGAATAGAATAGAATAGAATAGAATAGAATAGAATAAATAGAAGAATAGAATAGAATAGAATAGAATAGAATAGAATAGAATAGAATAGAATAGAATAGATAGAATAGAATAGAATAGAATAGAATAGAATAGAATAGAATAGAATAGAATAGAATAGAATAGAATAGAATAGAATAGATAGAATAGAATAGAATAGAATAGAATAGAATAGAATAGAATAGAATAGAATAGAATAGAATAGAATAGAATAGAATAGAATAGAATAGAATAGAATAGAATAGAATAGAATAGAATAGAATAGAATAGAATAGAATAGAATAGAATAGAATAGAATAGAATAGAATAGAATAGAATAGAATAGAATATAATAGAATAGAATAGAATAGAATAGAATAGAATAGAATAGAATAGAATAGAATAGAATAGAATAAATAGAATAGAATAGAATAGAATAGAATAGAATAGAATAGAATAGAATAGAATAGAATAAATAGAATAGAATAGAATAGAATAGAATAGAATAGAATAGAATAGAATAGAATAGAATAGAAATAGAATAGAATAGAATAGAATAGAATAGAATAGAATAGAATAGAATAGAATAGAATAGAATAGAATAGAATAGAATAGAATAGAATAGAATAGAATAGAATAGAATAGAATAGAATAGAATAGAATAGAATAGAATAGAATAGAATAGAATAGAATAGAATAGAATAGAATAGAATAAATAGAATAGAATAGAATAGAATAGAATAGAATAGAATAGAATAGAATAGAATAGAATAGAATAGAATAGAATAGAATAGAATAGAATAGAAATAGAATAGAATAGAATAGAATAGAATAGAATAGAATAGAATAGAATAGAATAGAATAGAATAGAATAGAATAGAATAATAGAATAGAATAGAATAGAATAGAATAGATAGAATAGAATAGAATAGAATAGAATAGAATAGAATAGAATAGAATAGAATAGAATAGAATAGAATAGAATATAAATAGAATAGAATATAAATAGAATAGAATAGAATAGAATAGAATAGAATAGAATAGAATAGAATAGAATAGAATAGAATAGAATAGAATAAATAGAATAGAATAGAATAGAATAGAATAGAATAGAATAGAATAGAATAGAATAGAATAGAATAGAATAGAATAGAATAGAATAGAATAGAATAGAATAGAATAGAATAGAATAGAATAGAATAGATAGAATAGAATAGAATAGAATAGAAAGAATAGAATAGAATAGAATAGAATAGATAGAATAGAATAGAATAGAATAGAATAGAATAGAATAGAATAGAATAGAATAGAATAGAATAGAATAGAATAGAATAGAATAGAATAGAATAGAATAGAATGAATAGAATAGAATAGAATAGAATAGAATAGAATAGAATAGAATAGAATAGAATATAGAATAGAATAGAATAGAATATAGAATAGAATAGAATAGAATAGAATAGAATAGAATAGAATAGAATAGAATAGAAAATAGAATAGAAAATAGAATAGAAAATAGAATAGAATAGAATAGAATAGAATAGAATAGAATAGAAAATAGAATAGAATAGAATAGAATAGAATAGAATAGAATAGAATAGAATAGAATAGAAGAATAGATAGAATAGAATAGAATAGAATAGAAAGATAGAATAGAATAGAATAGAATAGAATAGATAGAATAGAATAGAATAGAATAGAATAGAATAGAATAGAATAGAATAGAATAGAATAGAATAGAATAAAAATAGAATAGAATAGAATAGAATAGAATAGAATAGAATAGAATAGAATAGAATAGAATAGAATAGAATAGAATAGAATAGAATAGAATAGAATAGAATAGAATAGAATAGAATAGAATAGAATAGAATAGAATAGAATAGAATAGAATAGAATAGAATAGAATAGAATAGAATAGAATAGAATAGAATAGAATAGATAGAATAGAATAGAATAGAATAGAATAGAATAGAATAGAATAGAATAGAATAGAATAGAATAAATAGAATAGATAGATAGAATAGAATAGATAGAATAGAATAGAATAGAATAGAATAGAATAGAATAGAATAGAATAGAATAGAATAGAATAGAATAGAATAGAATAGAATAGAATAGAATAGAATAGAATAGAAATAGAATAGAATAGAATAGAATAGAATAGAATAGAATAGAATAGAATAGAATAGAATAGAAAAGAAGAATAGAATAGAATAGAATAGAATAGAATAGATAGAATAGAATAGAATAGAATAGAATAGAATAGAATAGAATAGAATAGAATAGAATAGAAGAATAGAATAGAATAGAATAGAATAGAATAGAATAGAATAGAATAGAATGATAGATAGAATAGAATAGAATAGAATAGAATAGAATAGAATAGAATAGAATAGAATAGAATAGAATAGAATAGAATAGAATAGAATAGAATAGAATAGAATAGAATAGAATAGAATAGAATAGAATAGAATAGAATAGAATAGAATAGAATAGAATAGAATAGAATAGAATAGAATAGAATAGAATAGAATAGAATAGAATAGAATAGAATAGAATAGAATAGAATAGAATAGAATAGATAGATAGAATAGAATAGAATAGAATAGAATAGAATAGAATAGAATAGAATAGAATAGAATAGAATAGAATAGAATAGAATAGAATAGAATAGAATAAAGAATAGAATAGAATAGAATAGAATAGAATAGAATAGAATAGAATAGAATAGAATAGATAGAATAGAATAGAATAGAATAGAATAGAATAGAATAGAATAGAATAGGAATAGAATAGAATAGAATAGAATAGAATAGAATAGAATAGAATAGAATAGAATAGAATAGAATAGAATAGAATAGAATAGAATAGAATAGAATAGAATAGAATAGAATAGAATAGAATAGAATAGAATAGAATAGAATAGAATAGAATAGAATAGAATAGAATAGAATAGAATAGAATAGAATAGAATAGAATAGAATAGAATAGAATAGAATAGAATAGAATAGAATAGAATAGAATAGAATAGAATAGAATAGAATAGAATAGAATAGAATAGAATAGAATAGAATAGAATAGAATAGAATAGAATAGAATAGAATAGAATAGAATAGAATAGAATAGAATAGAATAGAATAGAATAGAATAGAATAGAATAGAATAGAATAGAATAGAATAGAATAGAATAGAATAGAATAGAATAGAATAGAATAGAATAGAATAGAATAGAATAGAATAGAATAGAATAGAATAGAATAGAATAGAATAGAATAGAATAGAATAGAATAGAATAGAATAGAATAGAATAGAATAGAATAGAATAGAATAGAATAGAATAGAATAAGAATAGAATAGAATAGAATAGAATAGAATAGAATAGAATAGAATAGAATAGAATAGAATAGAATAGAATAGAATAGAATAGAATAGAATAGAATAGAATAGAATAGAATAGAATAGAATAGAATAGAATAGAATAGAATAGAATAGAATAGAATAGAATAGAATAGAATAGAATAGAATAGAATAGAATAGAATAGAATAGAATAGAATAGAATAGAATAGAATAGAATAGAATAGAATAGAATAGAATAGAATAGAATAGAATAGAATAGAATAGAATAGAATAGAATAGAATAGAATAGAATAGAATAGAATAGAATAGAATAGAATAGAATAGAATAGAATAGAATAGAATAGAATAGAATAGAATAGAATAGAATAGAATAGAATAGAATAGAATAGAATAGAATAGAATAGAATAGAATAGAATAGAATAGAATAGAATAGAATAGAATAGAATAGAATAGAATAGAATAGAATAGAATAGAATAGAATAGAATAGAATAGAATAGAATAGAATAGAATAGAATAGAATAGAATAGAATAGAATAGAATAGAATAGAATAGAATAGAATAGAATAGAATAGAATAGAATAGAATAGAATAGAATAGAATAGAATAGAATAGAATAGAATAGAATAGAATAGAATAGAATAGAATAGAATAGAATAGAATAGAATAGAATAGAATAGAATAGAATAGAATAGAATAGAATAGAATAGAATAGAATAGAATAGAATAGAATAGAATAGAATAGAATAGAATAGAATAGAATAGAATAGAATAGAATAGAATAGAATAGAATAGAATAGAATAGAATAGAATAGAATAGAATAGAATAGAATAGAATAGAATAGAATAGAATAGAATAGAATAGAATAGAATAGAATAGAATAGAATAGAATAGAATAGAATAGAATAGAATAGAATAGAATAGAATAGAATAGAATAGAATAGAATAGAATAGAATAGAATAGAATAGAATAGAATAGAATAGAATAGAATAGAATAGAATAGAATAGAATAGAATAGAATAGAATAGAATAGAATAGAATAGAATAGAATAGAATAGAATAGAATAGAATAGAATAGAATAGAATAGAATAGAATAGAATAGAATAGAATAGAATAGAATAGAATAGAATAGAATAGAATAGAATAGAATAGAATAGAATAGAATAGAATAGAATAGAATAGAATAGAATAGAATAGAATAGAATAGAATAGAATAGAATAGAATAGAATAGAATAGAATAGAATAGAATAGAATAGAATAGAATAGAATAGAATAGAATAGAATAGAATAGAATAGAATAGAATAGAATAGAATAGAATAGAATAGAATAGAATAGAATAGAATAGAATAGAATAGAATAGAATAGAATAGACTAGAATAGAATAGAATAGAATAGAATAGAATAGAATAGAATAGAATAGAATAGAATAGAATAGAATAGAATAGAATAGAATAGAATAGAATAGAATAGAATAGAATAGAATAGAATAGAATAGAATAGAATAGAATAGAATAGAATAGAATAGAATAGAATAGAATAGAATAGAATAGAATAGAATAGAATAGAATAGAATAGAATAGAATAGAATAGAATAGAATAGAATAGAATAGAATAGAATAGAATAGAATAGAATAGAATAGAATAGAATAGAATAGAATAGAATAGAATAGAATAGAATAGAATAGAATAGAATAGAATAGAATAGAATAGAATAGAATAGAATAGAATAGAATAGAATAGAATAGAATAGAATAGAATAGAATAGAATAGAATAGAATAGAATAGAATAGAATAGAATAGAATAGAATAGAATAGAATAGAATAGAATAGAATAGAATAGAATAGAATAGAATAGAATAGAATAGAATAGAATAGAATAGAATAGAATAGAATAGAATAGAATAGAATAGAATAGAATAGAATAGAATAGAATAGAATAGAATAGAATAGAATAGAATAGAATAGAATAGAATAGAATAGAATAGAATAGAATAGAATAGAATAGAATAGAATAGAATAGAATAGAATAGAATAGAATAGAATAGAATAGAATAGAATAGAATAGAATAGAATAGAATAGAATAGAATAGAATAGAATAGAATAGAATAGAATAGAATAGAATAGAATAGAATAGAATAGAATAGAATAGAATAGAATAGAATAGAATAGAATAGAATAGAATAGAATAGAATAGAATAGAATAGAATAGAATAGAATAGAATAGAATAGAATAGAATAGAATAGAATAGAATAGAATAGAATAGAATAGAATAGAATAGAATAGAATAGAATAGAATAGAATAGAATAGAATAGAATAGAATAGAATAGAATAGAATAGAATAGAATAGAATAGAATAGAATAGAATAGAATAGAATAGAATAGAATAGAATAGAATAGAATAGAATAGAATAGAATAGAATAGAATAGAATAGAATAGAATAGAATAGAATAGAATAGAATAGAATAGAATAGAATAGAATAGAATAGAATAGAATAGAATAGAATAGAATAGAATAGAATAGAATAGAATAGAATAGAATAGAATAGAATAGAATAGAATAGAATAGAATAGAATAGAATAGAATAGAATAGAATAGAATAGAATAGAATAGAATAGAATAGAATAGAATAGAATAGAATAGAATAGAATAGAATAGAATAGAATAGAATAGAATAGAATAGAATAGAATAGAATAGAATAGAATAGAATAGAATAGAATAGAATAGAATAGAATAGAATAGAATAGAATAGAATAGAATAGAATAGAATAGAATAGAATAGAATAGAATAGAATAGAATAGAATAGAATAGAATAGAATAGAATAGAATAGAATAGAATAGAATAGAATAGAATAGAATAGAATAGAATAGAATAGAATAGAATAGAATAGAATAGAATAGAATAGAATACAATAGAATAGAATAGAATAGAATAGAATAGAATAGAATAGAATAGAATAGAATAGAATAGAATAGAATAGAATAGAATAGAATAGAATAGAATAGAATAGAATAGAATAGAATAGAATAGAATAGAATAGAATAGAATAGAATAGAATAGAATAGAATAGAATAGAATAGAATAGAATAGAATAGAATAGAATAGAATAGAATAGAATAGAATAGAATAGAATAGAATAGAATAGAATAGAATAGAATAGAATAGAATAGAATAGAATAGAATAGAATAGAATAGAATAGAATAGAATAGAATAGAATAGAATAGAATAGAATAGAATAGAATAGAATAGAATAGAATAGAATAGAATAGAATAGAATAGAATAGAATAGAATAGAATAGAATAGAATAGAATAGAATAGAATAGAATAGAATAGAATAGAATAGAATAGAATAGAATAGAATAGAATAGAATAGAATAGAATAGAATAGAATAGAATAGAATAGAATAGAATAGAAAGAATAGAATAGAATAGAATAGAATAGAATATTCTATTCTATTCTATTCTATTCTATTCTATTCTATTCTATTCTATTCTATTCTATTCTATTCTATTCTATTCTATTCTATTCTATTCTATTCTATTCTATTCTATTCTATTCTATTCTATTCTATTCTATTCTATTCTATTCTATTCTATTCTATTCTATTCTATTCTATTCTATTCTATTCTATTCTATTCTATTCTATTCTATTCTATTCTATTCTATTCTATTCTATTCTATTCTATTCTATTCTATTCTATTCTATTCTATTCTATTCTATTCTATTCTATTCTATTCTATTCTATTCTATTCTATTCTATTCTATTCTATTCTATTCTATTCTATTCTATTCTATTCTATTCTATTCTATTCTATTCTATTCTATTCTATTCTATTCTATTCTATTCTATTCTATTCTATTCTATTCTATTCTATTCTATTCTATTCTATTCTATTCTATTCTATTCTATTCTATTCTATTCTATTCTATTCTATTCTATTCTATTCTATTCTATTCTATTCTATTCTATTCTATTCTATTCTATTCTATTCTATTCTATTCTATTCTATTCTATTCTATTCTATTCTATTCTATTCTATTCTATTCTATTCTATTCTATTCTATTCTATTCTATTCTATTCTATTCTATTCTATTCTATTCTATTCTATTCTATTCTATTCTATTCTATTCTATTCTATTCTATTCTATTCTATTCTATTCTATTCTATTCTATTCTATTCTATTCTATTCTATTCTATTCTATTCTATTCTATTCTATTCTATTCTATTCTATTCTATTCTATTCTATTCTATTCTATTCTATTCTATTCTATTCTATTCTATTCTATTCTATTCTATTCTATTCTATTCTATTCTATTCTATTCTATTCTATTCTATTCTATTCTATTCTATTCTATTCTATTCTATTCTATTCTATTCTATTCTATTCTATTCTATTCTATTCTATTCTATTCTATTCTATTCTATTCTATTCTATTCTATTCTATTCTATTCTATTCTATTCTATTCTATTCTATTCTATTCTATTCTATTCTATTCTATTCTATTCTATTCTATTCTATTCTATTCTATTCTATTCTATTCTATTCTATTCTATTCTATTCTATTCTATTCTATTCTATTCTATTCTATTCTATTCTATTCTATTCTATTCTATTCTATTCTATTCTATTCTATTCTATTCTATTCTATTCTATTCTATTCTATTCTATTCTATTCTATTCTATTCTATTCTATTCTATTCTATTCTATTCTATTCTATTCTATTCTATTCTATTCTATTCTATTCTATTCTATTCTATTCTATTCTATTCTATTCTATTCTATTCTATTCTATTCTATTCTATTCTATTCTATTCTATTCTATTCTATTCTATTCTATTCTATTCTATTCTATTCTATTCTATTCTATTCTATTCTATTCTATTCTATTCTATTCTATTCTATTCTATTCTATTCTGTTCTATTCTATTCTATTCTATTCTATTCTATTCTATTCTATTCTATTCTATTCTATTCTATTCTATTCTATTCTATTCTATTCTATTCTATTCTATTCTATTCTATTCTATTCTATTCTATTCTATTCTATTCTATTCTATTCTATTCTATTCTATTCTATTCTATTCTATTCTATTCGATTCTATTCTATTCTATTCTATTCTATTCTATTCTATTCTATTCTATTCTATTCTATTCTATTCTATTCTATTCTATTCTATTCTATTCTATTCTATTCTATTCTATTCTATTCTATTCTATTCTATTCTATTCTATTCTATTCTATTCTATTCTATTCTATTCTATTCTATTCTATTCTATTCTATTCTATTCTATTCTATTCTATTCTATTCTATTCTATTCTATTCTATTCTATTCTATTCTATTCTATTCTATTCTATTCTATTCTATTCTATTCTATTCTATTCTATTCTATTCTATTCTATTCTATTCTATTCTATTCTATTCTATTCTATTCTATTCTATTCTATTCTATTCTATTCTATTCTATTCTATTCTATTCTATTCTATTCTATTCTATTCTATTCTATTCTATTCTATTCTATTCTATTCTATTCTATTCTATTCTATTCTATTCTATTCTATTCTATTCTATTCTATTCTATTCTATTCTATTCTATTCTATTCTATTCTATTCTATTCTATTCTATTCTATTCTATTCTATTCTATTCTATTCTATTCTATTCTATTCTATTCTATTCTATTCTATTCTATTCTATTCTATTCTATTCTATTCTATTCTATTCTATTCTATTCTATTCTATTCTATTCTATTCTATTCTATTCTATTCTATTCTATTCTATTCTATTCTATTCTATTCTATTCTATTCTATTCTATTCTATTCTATTCTATTCTATTCTATTCTATTCTATTCTATTCTATTCTATTCTATTCTATTCTATTCTATTCTATTCTATTCTATTCTATTCTATTCTATTCTATTCTATTCTATTCTATTCTATTCTATTCTATTCTATTCTATTCTATTCTATTCTATTCTATTCTATTCTATTCTATTCTATTCTATTCTATTCTATTCTATTCTATTCTATTCTATTCTATTCTATTCTATTCTATTCTATTCTATTCTATTCTATTCTATTCTATTCTATTCTATTCTATTCTATTCTATTCTATTCTATTCTATTCTATTCTATTCTATTCTATTCTATTCTATTCTATTCTATTCTATTCTATTCTATTCTATTCTATTCTATTCTATTCTATTCTATTCTATTCTATTCTATTCTATTCTATTCTATTCTATTCTATTCTATTCTATTCTATTCTATTCTATTCTATTCTATTCTATTCTATTCTATTCTATTCTATTCTATTCTATTCTATTCTATTCTATTCTATTCTATTCTATTCTATTCTATTCTATTCTATTCTATTCTATTCTATTCTATTCTATTCTATTCTATTCTATTCTATTCTATTCTATTCTATTCTATTCTATTCTATTCTATTCTATTCTATTCTATTCTATTCTATTCTATTCTATTCTATTCTATTCTATTCTATTCTATTCTATTCTATTCTATTCTATTCTATTCTATTCTATTCTATTCTATTCTATTCTATTCTATTCTATTCTATTCTATTCTATTCTATTCTATTCTATTCTATTCTATTCTATTCTATTCTATTCTATTCTATTCTATTCTATTCTATTCTATTCTATTCTATTCTATTCTATTCTATTCTATTCTATTCTATTCTATTCTATTCTATTCTATTCTATTCTATTCTATTCTATTCTATTCTATTCTATTCTATTCTATTCTATTCTATTCTATTCTATTCTATTCTATTCTATTCTATTCTATTCTATTCTATTCTATTCTATTCTATTCTATTCTATTCTATTCTATTCTATTCTATTCTATTCTATTCTATTCTATTCTATTCTATTCTATTCTATTCTATTCTATTCTATTCTATTCTATTCTATTCTATTCTATTCTATTCTATTCTATTCTATTCTATTCTATTCTATTCTATTCTATTCTATTCTATTCTATTCTATTCTATTCTATTCTATTCTATTCTATTCTATTCTATTCTATTCTATTCTATTCTATTCTATTCTATTCTATTCTATTCTATTCGATTCTATTCTATTCTATTCTATTCTATTCTATTCTATTCTATTCTATTCTATTCTATTCTATTCTATTCTATTCTATTCTATTCTATTCTATTCTATTCTATTCTATTCTATTCTATTCTATTCTATTCTATTCTATTCTATTCTATTCTATTCTATTCTATTCTATTCTATTCTATTCTATTCTATTCTATTCTATTCTATTCTATTCTATTCTATTCTATTCTATTCTATTCTATTCTATTCTATTCTATTCTATTCTATTCTATTCTATTCTATTCTATTCTATTCTATTCTATTCTATTCTATTCTATTCTATTCTATTCTATTCTATTCTATTCTATTCTATTCTATTCTATTCTATTCTATTCTATTCTATTCTATTCTATTCTATTCTATTCTATTCTATTCTATTCTATTCTATTCTATTCTATTCTATTCTATTCTATTCTATTCTATTCTATTCTATTCTATTCTATTCTATTCTATTCTATTCTATTCTATTCTATTCTATTCTATTCTATTCTATTCTATTCTATTCTATTCTATTCTATTCTATTCTATTCTATTCTATTCTATTCTATTCTATTCTATTCTATTCTATTCTATTCTATTCTATTCTATTCTATTCTATTCTATTCTATTCTATTCTATTCTATTCTATTCTATTCTATTCTATTCTATTCTATTCTATTCTATTCTATTCTATTCTATTCTATTCTATTCTATTCTATTCTATTCTATTCTATTCTATTCTATTCTATTCTATTCTATTCTATTCTATTCTATTCTATTCTATTCTATTCTATTCTATTCTATTCTATTCTATTCTATTCTATTCTATTCTATTCTATTCTATTCTATTCTATTCTATTCTATTCTATTCTATTCTATTCTATTCTATTCTGTTCTATTCTATTCTATTCTATTCTATTCTATTCTATTCTATTCTATTCTATTCTATTCTATTCTATTCTATTCTATTCTATTCTATTCTATTCTATTCTATTCTATTCTATTCTATTCTATTCTATTCTATTCTATTCTATTCTATTCTATTCTATTCTATTCTATTCTATTCTATTCTATTCTATTCTATTCTATTCTATTCTATTCTATTCTATTCTATTCTATTCTATTCTATTCTATTCTATTCTATTCTATTCTATTCTATTCTATTCTATTCTATTCTATTCTATTCTATTCTATTCTATTCTATTCTATTCTATTCTATTCTATTCTATTCTATTCTATTCTATTCTATTCTATTCTATTCTATTCTATTCTATTCTATTCTATTCTATTCTATTCTATTCTATTCTATTCTATTCTATTCTATTCTATTCTATTCTATTCTATTCTATTCTATTCTATTCTATTCTATTCTATTCTATTCTATTCTATTCTATTCTATTCTATTCTATTCTATTCTATTCTATTCTATTCTATTCTATTCTATTCTATTCTATTCTATTCTATTCTATTCTATTCTATTCTATTCTATTCTATTCTATTCTATTCTATTCTATTCTATTCTATTCTATTCTATTCTATTCTATTCTATTCTATTCTATTCTATTCTATTCTATTCTATTCTATTCTATTCTATTCTATTCTATTCTATTCTATTCTATTCTATTGTATTCTATTCTATTCTATTCTATTCTATTCTATTCTATTCTATTCTATTCTATTCTATTCTATTCTATTCTATTCTATTCTATTCTATTCTATTCTATTCTATTCTATTCTATTCTATTCTATTCTATTCTATTCTATTCTATTCTATTCTATTCTATTCTATTCTATTCTATTCTATTCTATTCTATTCTATTCTATTCTATTCTATTCTATTCTATTCTATTCTATTCTATTCTATTCTATTCTATTCTATTGTATTCTATTCTATTCTATTCTATTCTATTCTATTCTATTCTATTCTATTCTATTCTATTCTATTCTATTCTATTCTATTCTATTCTATTCTATTCTATTCTATTCTATTCTATTCTATTCTATTCTATTCTATTCTATTCTATTCTATTCTATTCTATTCTATTCTATTCTATTCTATTCTATTCTATTCTATTCTATTCTATTCTATTCTATTCTATTCTATTCTATTCTATTCTATTCTATTCTATTCTATTCTATTCTATTCTATTCTATTCTATTCTATTCTATTCTATTCTATTCTATTCTATTCTATTCTATTCTATTCTATTCTATTCTATTCTATTCTATTCTATTCTATTCTATTCTATTCTATTCTATTCTATTCTATTCTATTCTATTCTATTCTATTCTATTCTATTCTATTCTATTCTATTCTATTCTATTCTGTTCTATTCTATTCTATTCTATTCTATTCTATTCTGTTCTATTCTATTCTATTCTATTCTATTCTATTCTATTCTATTCTATTCTATTCTATTCTATTCTATTCTATTCTATTCTATTCTATTCTATTCTATTCTATTCTATTCTATTCTATTCTATTCTATTCTATTCTATTCTATTCTATTCTATTCTATTCTATTCTATTCTATTCTATTCTATTCTATTCTATTCTATTCTATTCTATTCTATTCTATTCTATTCTATTCTATTCTATTCTATTCTATTCTATTCTATTCTATTCTATTCTATTCTATTCTATTCTATTCTATTCTATTCTATTCTATTCTATTCTATTCTATTCTATTCTATTCTATTCTATTCTATTCTATTCTATTCTATTCTATTCTATTCTATTCTATTCTATTCTATTCTATTCTATTCTATTCTATTCTATTCTATTCTATTCTATTCTATTCTATTCTATTCTATTCTATTCTATTCTATTCTATTCTATTCTATTCTATTCTATTCTATTCTATTCTATTCTATTCTATTCTATTCTATTCTATTCTATTCTATTCTATTCTATTCTATTCTATTCTATTCTATTCTATTCTATTCTATTCTATTCTATTCTATTCTATTCTATTCTATTCTATTCTATTCTATTCTATTCTATTCTATTCTATTCTATTCTATTCTATTCTATTCTATTCTATTCTATTCTATTCTATTCTATTCTATTCTATTCTATTCTATTCTATTCTATTCTATTCTATTCTATTCTATTCTATTCTATTCTATTCTATTCTATTCTATTCTATTCTATTCTATTCTATTCTATTCTATTCTATTCTATTCTATTCTATTCTATTCTATTCTATTCTATTCTATTCTATTCTATTCTATTCTATTCTATTCTATTCTATTCTATTCTATTCTATTCTATTCTATTCTATTCTATTCTATTCTATTCTATTCTATTCTATTCTATTCTATTCTATTCTATTCTATTCTATTCTATTCTATTCTATTCTATTCTATTCTATTCTATTCTATTCTATTCTATTCTATTCTATTCTATTCTATTCTATTCTATTCTATTCTATTCTATTCTATTCTATTCTATTCTATTCTATTCTATTCTATTCTATTCTATTCTATTCTATTCTATTCTATTCTATTCTATTCTATTCTATTCTATTCTATTCTATTCTATTCTATTCTATTCTATTCTATTCTATTCTATTCTATTCTATTCTATTCTATTCTATTCTATTCTATTCTATTCTATTCTATTCTATTCTATTCTATTCTATTCTATTCTATTCTATTCTATTCTATTCTATTCTATTCTATTCTATTCTATTCTATTCTATTCTATTCTATTCTATTCTATTCTATTCTATTCTATTCTATTCTATTCTATTCTATTCTATTCTATTCTATTCTATTCTATTCTATTCTATTCTATTCTATTCTATTCTATTCTATTCTATTCTATTCTATTCTATTCTATTCTATTCTATTCTATTCTATTCTATTCTATTCTATTCTATTCTATTCTATTCTATTCTATTCTATTCTATTCTATTCTATTCTATTCTATTCTATTCTATTCTATTCTATTCTATTCTATTCTATTCTATTCTATTCTATTCTATTCTATTCTATTCTATTCTATTCTATTCTATTCTATTCTATTCTATTCTATTCTATTCTATTCTATTCTATTCTATTCTATTCTATTCTATTCTATTCTATTCTATTCTATTCTATTCTATTCTATTCTATTCTATTCTATTCTATTCTATTCGATTCTATTCTATTCTATTCTATTCTATTCTATTCTATTCTATTCTATTCTATTCTATTCTATTCTATTCTATTCTATTCTATTCTATTCTATTCTATTCTATTCTATTCTATTCTATTCTATTCTATTCTATTCTATTCTATTCTATTCTATTCTATTCTATTCTATTCTATTCTATTCTATTCTATTCTATTCTATTCTATTCTATTCTATTCTATTCTATTCTATTCTATTCTATTCTATTCTATTCTATTCTATTCTATTCTATTCTATTCTATTCTATTCTATTCTATTCTATTCTATTCTATTCTATTCTATTCTATTCTATTCTATTCTATTCTATTCTATTCTATTCTATTCTATTCTATTCTATTCTATTCTATTCTATTCTATTCTATTCTATTCTATTCTATTCTATTCTATTCTATTCTATTCTATTCTATTCTATTCTATTCTATTCTATTCTATTCTATTCTATTCTATTCTATTCTATTCTATTCTATTCTATTCTATTCTATTCTATTCTATTCTATTCTATTCTATTCTATTCTATTCTATTCTATTCTATTCTATTCTATTCTATTCTATTCTATTCTATTCTATTCTATTCTATTCTATTCTATTCTATTCTATTCTATTCTATTCTATTCTATTCTATTCTATTCTATTCTATTCTATTCTATTCTATTCTATTCTATTCTATTCTATTCTATTCTATTCTATTCTATTCTATTCTATTCTATTCTATTCTATTCTATTCTATTCTATTCTATTCTATTCTATTCTATTCTATTCTATTCTATTCTATTCTATTCTATTCTATTCTATTCTATTCTATTCTATTCTATTCTATTCTATTCTATTCTATTCTATTCTATTCTATTCTATTCTATTCTATTCTATTCTATTCTATTCTATTCTATTCTATTCTATTCTATTCTATTCTATTCTATTCTATTCTATTCTATTCTATTCTATTCTATTCTATTCTATTCTATTCTATTCTATTCTATTCTATTCTATTCTATTCTATTCTATTCTATTCTATTCTATTCTATTCTATTCTATTCTATTCTATTCTATTCTATTCTATTCTATTCTATTCTATTCTATTCTATTCTATTCTATTCTATTCTATTCTATTCTATTCTATTCTATTCTATTCTATTCTATTCTATTCTATTCTATTCTATTCTATTCTATTCTATTCTATTCTATTCTATTCGATTCTATTCTATTCTATTCTATTCTATTCTATTCTATTCTATTCTATTCTATTCTATTCTATTCTATTCTATTCTATTCTATTCTATTCTATTCTATTCTATTCTATTCTATTCTATTCTATTCTATTCTATTCTATTCTATTCTATTCTATTCTATTCTATTCTATTCTATTCTATTCTATTCTATTCTATTCTATTCTATTCTATTCTATTCTATTCTATTCTATTCTATTCTATTCTATTCTATTCTATTCTATTCTATTCTATTCTATTCTATTCTATTCTATTCTATTCTATTCTATTCTATTCTATTCTATTCTATTCTATTCTATTCTATTCTATTCTATTCTATTCTATTCTATTCTATTCTATTCTATTCTATTCTATTCTATTCTATTCTATTCTATTCTATTCTATTCTATTCTATTCTATTCTATTCTATTCTATTCTATTCTATTCTATTCTATTCTATTCTATTCTATTCTATTCTATTCTATTCTATTCTATTCTATTCTATTCTATTCTATTCTATTCTATTCTATTCTATTCTATTCTATTCTATTCTATTCTATTCTATTCTATTCTATTCTATTCTGTTCTATTCTATTCTATTCTATTCTATTCTATTCTATTCTATTCTATTCTATTCTATTCTATTCTATTCTATTCTATTCTATTCTATTCTATTCTATTCTATTCTATTCTATTCTATTCTATTCTATTCTATTCTATTCTATTCTATTCTATTCTATTCTATTCTATTCTATTCTATTCTATTCTATTCTATTCTATTCTATTCTATTCTATTCTATTCTATTCTATTCTATTCTATTCTATTCTATTCTATTCTATTCTATTCTATTCTATTCTATTCTATTCTATTCTATTCTATTCTATTCTATTCTATTCTATTCTATTCTATTCTATTCTATTCTATTCTATTCTATTCTATTCTATTCTATTCTATTCTATTCTATTCTATTCTATTCTATTCTATTCTATTCTATTCTATTCTATTCTATTCTATTCTATTCTATTCTATTCTATTCTATTCTATTCTATTCTATTCTATTCTATTCTATTCTATTCTATTCTATTCTATTCTATTCTATTCTATTCTATTCTATTCTATTCTATTCTATTCTATTCTATTCTATTCTATTCTATTCTATTCTATTCTATTCTATTCTATTCTATTCTATTCTATTCTATTCTATTCTGTTCTATTCTATTCTATTCTATTCTATTCTATTCTATTCTATTCTATTCTATTCTATTCTATTCTATTCTATTCTATTCTATTCTATTCTATTCTATTCTATTCTATTCTATTCTATTCTATTCTATTCTATTCTATTCTATTCTATTCTATTCTATTCTATTCTATTCTATTCTATTCTATTCTATTCTATTCTATTCTATTCTATTCTATTCTATTCTATTCTATTCTATTCTATTCTATTCTATTCTATTCTATTCTATTCTATTCTATTCTATTCTATTCTATTCTATTCTATTCTATTCTATTCTATTCTATTCTATTCTATTCTATTCTATTCTATTCTATTCTATTCTATTCTATTCTATTCTATTCTATTCTATTCTATTCTATTCTATTCTATTCTATTCTATTCTATTCTATTCTATTCTATTCTATTCTATTCTATTCTATTCTATTCTATTCTATTCTATTCTATTCTATTCTATTCTATTCTATTCTATTCTATTCTATTCTATTCTATTCTATTCTATTCTATTCTATTCTATTCTATTCTATTCTATTCTATTCTATTCTATTCTATTCTATTCTATTCTATTCTATTCTATTCTATTCTATTCTATTCTATTCTATTCTATTCTATTCTATTCTATTCTATTCTATTCTATTCTATTCTATTCTATTCTATTCTATTCGATTCTATTCTATTCTATTCTATTCTATTCTATTCTATTCTATTCTATTCTATTCTATTCTATTCTATTGTATTCTATTCTATTGTATTCTATTCTATTCTATTCTATTCTATTCTATTCTATTCTATTCTATTCTATTCTATTCTATTCTATTCTATTCTATTCTATTCTATTCTATTCTATTCTATTCTATTCTATTCTATTCTATTCTATTCTATTCTATTCTATTCTATTCTATTCTATTCTATTCTATTCTATTCTATTCTATTCTATTCTATTCTATTCTATTCTATTCTATTCTATTCTATTCTATTCTATTCTATTCTATTCTATTCTATTCTATTCTATTCTATTCTATTCTATTCTATTCTATTCTATTCTATTCTATTCTATTCTATTCTATTCTATTCTATTCTATTCTATTCTATTCTATTCTATTCTATTCTATTCTATTCTATTCTATTCTATTCTATTCTATTCTATTCTATTCTATTCTATTCTATTCTATTCTATTCTATTCTATTCTATTCTATTCTATTCTATTCTATTCTATTCTATTCTATTCTATTCTATTCTATTCTATTCTATTCTATTCTATTCTATTCTATTCTATTCTATTCTATTCTATTCTATTCTATTCTATTCTATTCTATTCTATTCTATTCTATTCTATTCTATTCTATTCTATTCTATTCTATTCTGTTCTATTCTATTCTATTCTATTCTATTCTATTCTATTCTATTCTATTCTATTCTATTCTATTCTATTCTATTCTATTCTATTCTATTCTATTCTATTCTATTCTATTCTATTCTATTCTATTCTATTCTATTCTATTCTATTCTATTCTGTTCTATTCTATTCTATTCTATTCTATTCTATTCTATTCTATTCTATTCTATTCTATTCTATTCTATTCTATTCTATTCTATTCTATTCTATTCTATTCTATTCTATTCTATTCTATTCTATTCTATTCTATTCTATTCTATTCTATTCTATTCTATTCTATTCTATTCTATTCTATTCTATTCTATTCTATTCTATTCTATTCTATTCTATTCTATTCTATTCTATTCTATTCTATTCTATTCTATTCTATTCTATTCTATTCTATTCTATTCTATTCTATTCTATTCTATTCTATTCTATTCTATTCTATTCTATTCTATTCTATTCTATTCTATTCTATTCTATTCTATTCTATTCTATTCTATTCTATTCTATTCTATTCTATTCTATTCTATTCTATTCTATTCTATTCTATTCTATTCTATTCTATTCTATTCTATTCTATTCTATTCTATTCTATTCTATTCTATTCTATTCTATTCTATTCTATTCTATTCTATTCTATTCTATTCTATTCTATTCTATTCTATTCTATTCTATTCTATTCTATTCTATTCTATTCTATTCTATTCGATTCTATTCTATTCTATTCTATTCTATTCTATTCTATTCTATTCTATTCTATTCTATTCTATTCTATTCTATTCTATTCTATTCTATTCTATTCTATTCTATTCTATTCTATTCTATTCTATTCTATTCTATTCTATTCTATTCTATTCTATTCTATTCTATTCTATTCTATTCTATTCTATTCTATTCTATTCTATTCTATTCTATTCTATTCTATTCTATTCTATTCTATTCTATTATTCTATTCTATTCTATTCTATTCTACTTCTATTCTATTCTATTCTATTCTATTCTATTCTATTCTATTCTATTCTATTCTATTCTATTCTATTCTATTCTATTCTATTCTATTCTATTCTATTCTATTCTATTCTATTCTATTCTATTCTATTCTATTCTATTCTATTCTATTCTATTCTA
>CAKNZP010000101.1:0-27500 GCA_932273835.1 Sarcophaga variegata
GTGATAGACGGTCGATTTTGGTATCTAAAAGATCTCGCTCAGCTATAGTAGTAGTAGGTTCTCCAACTAGAAAATGTGCTGGTGTAAGCACGTTTAGATCAGTTGGATCAGAGGAAAGTGGGCATAGTGGCCTTGAATTGAGACAGCTTTCAATTTGACATAAAAGAGTTGTCAACTCTTCGAACGTCAGTACACGGTCTCTCATGAGGCGACGCAAGTGGTGTTTCGTTGATTTTACGCCGGCCTCCCATAAGCCACCAAAGTGGGGTGAAGCTGGGGGAATGAAGTGCCATTCGGTGCCATCGTTATGTAAAGTGGTAGTTAAGTCATTAGGAAGTGAAGTCATTGAATTGTTGTGTAACGCGCGTAGCTCTTTACTTGCTCCGATGAAATTAGTTCCACAATCAGAATACAAGTCTGTGCATTGTCCTCTTCTTGAGATGAAGCGCCTAAATGATGCTAAAAAGGCTTCAGTGGTAAGATTAGAAACTGCTTCGAGGTGCACAGCTTTGGTGCACATGCACACGAAGAGGCAAATGTATCCTTTACTTGTAATACTTCTGCGTAAGGTTGATTGTTTGATTAAAATAGGACCAGCATAATCTAAGCCACTGTGCTTAAATGGTCTTGATGGTTGTACTCGAGCAGATGGTAAGTTGCCCATAATCTGCTGTGAGGCTTTAGCACTGTATTTAAGGCAAATCACACACCTTCGTTTAACGAGCTTCGCAATGTTTCTTGAGGAAATAATCCAGTATAGTGACATAACGTATGCTTGCATCAATTGAACGCCACCATGTAGTGTCTTATAGTGAGCATCTGTAAAAATAAGAATCGAAATAGGATCATTTTTTGTTAATAAAATAGGGTGCTTCTTGCAATATGCCACGTTTGCTTTTCCTATTCTTCCGCCTACCCGTAATATACCTTCGTCATCAAGAAAAGGTTGAAGTTGTTGAATTTTACTATTAGAAGGTAAAGGCTTTTGATTGGAAATGCGTTTAATTTCTTCATGAAATGAAATTTGTTGACATTGTTTAATAATAACAACCTCAGCTCTTTTTAAATCTCTTGTAGATAAATAATAATTTAAGTCTTCATTTGACAAGTTTATTCCAATATTTTTCTTTTTTAAAACCTGGTGCTTTACTTTGTTATACCAGCGAAGAATAAAAGCTGTTACCCGTACTAATTTTGTAAATGTTGAAAATTTTGAAAATAAATCTGGGTATTGCTGATTGTTGTTTAATAGCGTCGCTGAATCTACTTCTATGTGAGATGATACTAGTTGGGTAGAATTTTTAAATTTTTTGTTTGGCCATTTTTCAGATGAGTCAACCAGCCAATGAGGACCTTTCCACCAAAGTGAGTGTTTACGAAGATCTATAGGTAATAATCCTCTTGTTGCACAATCTGCAGGATTGTCTTTGGTAGAAATATATTTCCAGTCAATAACGTTAGTGAGACGTTGTATTTGTGATACACGATTTGCTTCATAAACTGGTAATAAAGAAGATTGAAATTTAATCCAATTTAAAACTGTGCTGCTGTCAGTCCAAAAAGTAGTTTTTTGAACATTAAGTCCAATATTGCTTTGAACTTTGTTGGTTAATTTAGCTGCTAAGACGGCTGCACACAATTCAAGCTTTGGTATTGTGACTACTTTTAATGGGGCCACTTTTGTTTTGGCTTGTATTAGACCTACGTTTACAGCGTTATTTTTAGAGGTAACTCGTATATAAACGGCGGCAGCAAAGGCTTGCTTGGAGGCATCACAGAATGAATGAAGTTCAATAGAGACAGTAGAAAGGCAGTTAAACCATCTTGGTATGCTTATTTGTTCGATTTCCTTTAACGCATTTCGATAGGTAATCCATTCTTCACGCAATGGTTGTGGTAAAGAATCAGTCCAGTTGAGCCCTTCACGCCAAAGTTTTTGAAACATTATTTTCGCCAGAATAGTGGTGGGGGCCAACCAACCAAGAGGGTCGAAAAGTCTTGCAGCGTCAGATAGTACGCCACTTTTAGTTATTTTATCTGAAAAATTATAATTTATTTTAAAACAGAAACTATCTGATTCAGGATTCCATGATAAACCTAATGCTTTTACCATTTCTTGATTTTTTAGCTCAAAATTGTTAGTTGCTAAACTCTCTAGAGGAAGTTGTTTCAAAAATTCAATAGAATTTGAGTTCCACTTACGCAGATTAAATCCAGAGCGTTGTAATACTTCACATAGTTCTTTTTGCAATTGTGTTGCTTCATGGAGAGTATCAGCGCCTGATATTACATCATCTACGTATGTATCTGATTTTAAGACTTTGCTAGCAAGCGGAAAGTTTTCAGCTTCATCATAGGCAATTTGCTTAAGAACCCTTATTGCCAAGAAGGGTGCACTTGTTGTGCCATAAGTTACGGTTTTAAGTTTATAAATATCGATGTCGTTTGTATTTTCATTGCGCCATAAAATGCATTGATAATTTTGATGATCCTCGCAGACGTTTATTTGTCTGAACATTTTTTCTAAGTCAGCTGTGAATCCGATTTTATATCGTCGCCAACGTGTAATAATATCTGGCAAGTCATTTTGTAGAGGAGGCCCAGGACTAAGCTCTTCATTTAAAGATGAATTTGGTGGGATTTTACTGCTACCGTCAAAGACTACCCGGAGCTTCGTCGTAGTACTGCTTTCTCGTAGTACCCCATGGTGTGGTAAGAAAAAACACTGATCAGGGATATCATGTGGATATTTACCAACTTTCTCCATATGATCGAGTCCTATATATTCAGTTATAAATTCCCTGTAAGCTTTTGCAAACTGTGGTTTGTTTTTAAACGACGATTCTAAATATTTTAATCTCCTCAATGCGTGGAAATCAGTATTATTAAATGTTGGTAATGGTTTTTCAAAAAGTAAATTTTTGAATGGCAAACTTACTGTATACCGTCCACTTTTGCCTTTTGATACAGTTTTTATAAAATAATTTTCGCACAGTTCCTCTTCAAGAGACAATTTTCGCTCATCTATCAGCTCTTCTTGTTCCCAAAAAAGTCTTAGTTGGTCTTCAAGGCAACTAACGTTTACATTTATATTCTGATCAGTGAAACAGTTTCTTAGAGGTCCAGACACCAGCCAACCAAAATTGCTTTCCTGTAAATAAATACTATTTGGAATTTTATATGAATTAGATAACAAGATTTCACCATAAACATCACTTCCTAATAGTACATCTATTTTTGCTGGTAAGTAAAATGTAGGATCTGCTAATGAGAATTGTTTTAAATTTGGTAAATCACGTTTACTGATATTTTGTGGTTTATATGAAGTTAATTTATTTATTACTAATGCATAAATTTGTAAACAAAAACTTTTGTTGTAGTTGGACATCAGCTGGAGATGTACACAGTGATTTATTAACATTTTGTTTTTATCTCCTATTCCACTAACAGACTTTTCTTTTATTTTTTGTTTATGAAGATTTAACAGCTGTGTTAATTCTGTTGTTACAAAAGATGCTTGCGAGCCTGGATCTATTAAAGCTTTTACAGTATGTAAACCAGATTTAGTTTTAATTGTTACGTTTGCTGTAGCTAACAGAACTTGAGCGTTGTTGTTTACTGTATGAGACATGTTGTGTGTATAGAAATGTTGATTTGGTTGATTAACGTTTGTTGTTGTTGGTTGATCATTTACAGATGTAAACACAGCATTGCCAGTTTGTTGTGTGTTTTGCTTTTCTGTAATGAAAGAACTATGTAAAATAGTATGATGTTTTTGCTTACATTGTTGGCAGCGAGCTGTTGATGTACAGTGATTTGTGCTGTGTCCAGTATGTAAACAATTAGAACAAATATTATTCTGTTGAATTACAGACTTTTTCTCTTGAGGAGTTAGTGAAGATAATTTAAAACATTTGTAGAGAGGATGTCTACGTTGGCAGCAAGGGCAGTAATTATTGTTAATGGTAGTGTTATTAACATGAAATGTTCTTTTATTAAATCTTGTCGGATTATTACTTACTGAATTTTTTTGTAATTTTGATGGTTTTTGCGCTTCTTCTACTGACTCTAAAGTGCGAAATGATGATTCAAGAAATTTTAACATACTTGCCATTGAAGGAATTTGATTGTTGTTGATTATTGATTGCTCCCATTCCTTTCTAGTTTGTTTATCCAATTTTTGGCTGGTGAGAAATATTAAAATGGCATCCCATTTGTCAACTTCAATATTAAGAGATTTTAATAAAGAGATTGACGACTGTGTTGTATCAAGTAATGTTTTGATACTTTCGAACGAGCCGTTAGTGTTTGGTATATCAAGTAATTTCTTTAGAATCTGATCAACAATTTTTCTTGTATTATGGTACCTTTCTTCGAGTGCCTTCCAAGCGGCGTCGTAATTATTTTCAGATGCTGGATATTGATTAATTATCTCAAGTGGAGACCCTTTACATGAACCTTTTAGGTAAAAGTACTTTTGTATGCCAGTAAGAGACATGTTGTTGTGTACCAAAGAAAGGAACATGTCGCGATATGGAATCCATCCTATATAATCACCGGTAAATGATGGTAATTCAATTTTTGGAAGTCTGGCGCTTGAGGCAAATGAAGTATTTTGAACTGAAGTCGATACCACGGTACTTGACATATTCTGTTGTGGAGTTGTAGACTCAGATGACAAATCCAGTAGTTTTGATTTTAGAGTTAAATAATTTTCAAAGAAGACGTAATAAAAATCATCATTTAAATACGGCACATCACTTTCAAGAATTGAGTTCTCGTTGACTATTTCACAAATTTGTTCGTGATCCTCTTTAAAGCTTTTGTAAGTCAGCTCAACTTCCTCAAGTAACGTTTGTAGGTAACCTTTTGTTAATTCTTCTTTTGGTTTTTTATCAATAGTTGACAAGATTTTTTTCAAATGCTTGTTCGCAGCTTTTTGAGTGTGTATTACTGTTAGAATATTTTCCATTGTGATGAAGTTTTCAACGATGGGATATTGAAATTTATTTAGGCAGGTGTAATTTTTAATCAGTAGATTAAGAAATTATTATACAGCGGATAATAATTGAAATGTAGGTACCACTGTACCCTCGGTTTGGAAAAGGCGATTTTATTATATCCACGTAGGAGGAGTATAATTTTGCTCTTAGTTTACCGACGGCAATTATTTTAATAAATTTGATTATTTTATTATCTATCTTGATTCGATAGGTTCCCGGGTTTCGGCACCATAAAAATGTACGAGAATTTCTGAGTGAAACGATTTACTTTTTAATTTTACTTTATTTAAATAAAACCAAATTTATTAAGTATTAGTGGCAGACCTTTATATTTCAATGTTAAAAACTCAATGTGACTCTTTTAACTTTCAAATTGTTACGAAAGTCAGTTTTAGTACATAAAGTTAATTATCAAGAATAGTAAACAGACATAAAGTTGACATTTCGTTAAGTCAGGGTTAGGAAATGACAATTAATAATAAAAAACTCCCAAACACTATTCTATTCTATTCTATTCTATTCTATTCTATTCTATTCTATTCTATTCTATTCTATTCTATTCTATTCTATTCTATTCTATTCTATTCTATTCTATTCTATTCTATTCTATTCTATTCTATTCTATTCTATTCTATTCTATTCTATTCTATTCTATTCTATTCTATTCTATTCTATTCTATTCTATTCTATTCTATTCTATTCTATTCTATTCTATTCTATTCTATTCTATTCTATTCTATTCTATTCTATTCTATTCTATTCTATTCTATTCTATTCTATTCTATTCTATTCTATTCTATTCTATTCTATTCTATTCTATTCTATTCTATTCTATTCTATTCTATTCTATTCTATTCTATTCTATTCTATTCTATTCTATTCTATTCTATTCTATTCTATTCTATTCTATTCTATTCTATTCTATTCTATTCTATTCTATTCTATTCTATTCTATTCTATTCTATTCTATTCTATTCTATTCTATTCTATTCTATTCTATTCTATTCTATTCTATTCTATTCTATTCTATTCTATTCTATTCTATTCTATTCTATTCTATTCTATTCTATTCTATTCTATTCTATTCTATTCTATTCTATTCTATTCTATTCTATTCTATTCTATTCTATTCTATTCTATTCTATTCTATTCTATTCTATTCTATTCTATTCTATTCTATTCTATTCTATTCTATTCTATTCTATTCTATTCTATTCTATTCTATTCTATTCTATTCTATTCTATTCTATTCTATTCTATTCTATTCTATTCTATTCTATTCTATTCTATTCTATTCTATTCTATTCTATTCTATTCTATTCTATTCTATTCTATTCTATTCTATTCTATTCTATTCTATTCTATTCTATTCTATTCTATTCTATTCTATTCTAGTCTATTCTATTCTATTCTATTCTATTCTATTCTATTCTATTCTATTCTATTCTATTCTATTCTATTCTATTCTATTCTATTCTATTCTATTCTATTCTATTCTATTCTATTCTATTCTATTCTATTCTATTCTATTCTATTCTATTCTATTCTATTCTATTCTATTCTATTCTATTCTATTCTATTCTATTCTATTCTATTCTATTCTATTCTATTCTATTCTATTCTATTCTATTCTATTCTATTCTATTCTATTCTATTCTATTCTATTCTATTCTATTCTATTCTATTCTATTCTATTCTATTCTATTCTATTCTATTCTGTTCTATTCTATTCTATTCTATTCTATTCTATTCTATTCTATTCTATTCTATTCTATTCTATTCTATTCTATTCTATTCTATTCTATTCTATTCTATTCTATTCTATTCTATTCTATTCTATTCTATTCTATTCTATTCTATTCTATTCTATTCTATTCTATTCTATTCTATTCTATTCTATTCTATTCTATTCTATTCTATTCTATTCTATTCTATTCTATTCGATTCTATTCTATTCTATTCTATTCTATTCTATTCTATTCTATTGTATTCTATTCTATTCTATTCTATTCTATTCTATTCTATTCTATTCTATTCTATTCTATTCTATTCTATTCTATTCTATTCTATTCTATTCTATTCTATTCTATTCTATTCTATTCTATTCTATTCTATTCTATTCTATTCTATTCTATTCTATTCTATTCTATTCTATTCTATTCTATTCTATTCTATTCTATTCTATTCTATTCTATTCTATTCTATTCTATTCTATTCTATTCTATTCTATTCTATTCTATTCTATTCTATTCTATTCTATTCTATTCTATTCTATTCTATTCTATTCTATTCTATTCTATTCTATTCTATTCTATTCTGTTCTATTCTATTCTATTCTATTCTATTCTATTCTATTCTATTCTATTCTATTCTATTCTATTCTATTCTATTCTATTCTATTCTATTCTATTCTATTCTATTCTATTCTATTCTATTCTATTCTATTCTATTCTATTCTATTCTATTCTATTCTATTCTATTCTATTCTATTCTATTCTATTCTATTCTATTCTATTCTATTCTATTCTATTCTATTCTATTCTATTCTATTCTATTCTATTCTATTCTATTCTATTCTATTCTATTCTATTCTATTCTATTCTATTCTATTCTATTCTATTCTATTCTATTCTATTCTATTCTATTCTATTCTATTCTATTCTATTCTATTCTATTCTATTCTATTCTATTCTATTCTATTCTATTCTATTCTATTCTATTCTATTCTATTCTATTCTATTCTATTCTATTCTATTCTATTCTATTCTATTCTATTCTATTCTATTCTATTCTATTCTATTCTATTCTATTCTATTCTATTCTATTCTATTCTATTCTATTCTATTCTATTCTATTCTATTCTATTCTATTCTATTCTATTCTATTCTATTCTATTCTATTCTGTTCTATTCTATTCTATTCTATTCTATTCTATTCTATTCTATTCTATTCTATTCTATTCTATTCTATTCTATTCTATTCTATTCTATTCTATTCTATTCTATTCTATTCTATTCTATTCTATTCTATTCTATTCTATTCTGTTCTATTCTATTCTATTCTATTCTATTCTATTCTATTCTATTCTATTCTATTCTATTCTATTCTATTCTATTCTATTCTATTCTATTCTATTCTATTCTATTCTATTCTATTCTATTCTATTCTATTCTATTCTATTCTATTCTATTCTATTCTATTCTATTCTATTCTATTCTATTCTATTCTATTCTATTCTATTCTATTCTATTCTATTCTATTCTATTCTATTCTATTCTATTCTATTCTATTCTATTCTATTCTATTCTATTCTATTCTATTCTATTCTATTCTATTCTATTCTATTCTATTCTATTCTATTCTATTCTATTCTATTCTATTCTATTCTATTCTATTCTATTCTATTCTATTCTATTCTATTCTATTCTATTCTATTCTATTCTATTCTATTCTATTCTATTCTATTCTATTCTATTCTATTCTATTCTATTCTATTCTATTCTATTCTATTCTATTCTATTCTATTCTATTCTATTCTATTCTATTCTATTCTATTCTATTCTATTCTATTCTATTCTATTCTATTCTATTCTATTCTATTCTATTCTATTCTATTCTATTCTATTCTATTCTATTCTATTCTATTCTATTCTATTCTATTCTATTCTATTCTATTCTATTCTATTCTATTCTATTCTATTCTATTCTATTCTATTCTATTCTATTCTATTCTATTCTATTCTATTCTATTCTATTCTATTCTATTCTATTCTATTCTATTCTATTCTATTCTATTCTATTCTATTCTATTCTATTCTATTCTATTCTATTCTATTCTATTCTATTCTATTCTATTCTATTCTATTCTATTCTATTCTATTCTATTCTATTCTATTCTATTCTATTCTATTCTATTCTATTCTATTCTATTCTATTCTATTCTATTCTATTCTATTCTATTCTATTCTATTCTATTCTATTCTATTCTATTCTATTCTATTCTATTCTATTCTATTCTATTCTATTCTATTCTATTCTATTCTATTCTATTCTATTCTATTCTATTCTATTCTATTCTATTCTATTCTATTCTATTCTATTCTATTCTATTCTATTCTATTCTATTCTATTCTATTCTATTCTATTCTATTCTATTCTATTCTATTCTATTCTATTCTATTCTATTCTATTCTATTCTATTCTATTCTATTCTATTCTATTCTATTCTATTCTATTCTATTCTATTCTATTCTATTCTATTCTATTCTATTCTATTCTATTCTATTCTATTCTATTCTATTCTATTCTATTCTATTCTATTCTATTCTATTCTAGTCTATTCTATTCTATTCTATTCTATTCTATTCTATTCTATTCTATTCTATTCTATTCTATTCTATTCTATTCTATTCTATTCTATTCTATTCTATTCTATTCTATTCTATTCTATTCTATTCTATTCTATTCTATTCTATTCGATTCTATTCTATTCTATTCTATTCTATTCTATTCTATTCTATTCTATTCTATTCTATTCTATTCTATTCTATTCTATTCTATTCTATTCTATTCTATTCTATTCTATTCTATTCTATTCTATTCTATTCTATTCTATTCTATTCTATTCTATTCTATTCTATTCTATTCTATTCTATTCTATTCTATTCTATTCTATTCTATTCTATTCTATTCTATTCTATTCTATTCTATTCTATTCTATTCTATTCTATTCTATTCTATTCTATTCTATTCTATTCTATTCTATTCTATTCTATTCTATTCTATTCTATTCTATTCTATTCTATTCTATTCTATTCTATTCTATTCTATTCTATTGTATTCTATTCTATTCTATTCTATTCTATTCTATTCTATTCTATTCTATTCTATTCTATTCTATTCTATTCTATTCTATTCTATTCTATTCTATTCTATTCTATTCTATTCTATTCTATTCTATTCTATTCTATTCTATTCTATTCTATTCTATTCTATTCTATTCTATTCTATTCTATTCTATTCTATTCTATTCTATTCTATTCTATTCTATTCTATTCTATTCTATTCTATTCTATTCTATTCTATTCTATTCTATTCTATTCTATTCTATTCTATTCTATTCTATTCTATTCTATTCTATTCTATTCTATTCTATTCTATTCTATTCTATTCTATTCTATTCTATTCTATTCTATTCTATTCTATTCTATTCTATTCTATTCTATTCTATTCTATTCTATTCTATTCTATTCTATTGTATTCTATTCTATTCTATTCTATTCTATTCTATTCTATTCTATTCTATTCTATTCTATTCTATTCTATTCTATTCTATTCTATTCTATTCTATTCTATTCTATTCTATTCTATTCTATTCTATTCTATTCTATTCTATTCTATTCTATTCTATTCTATTCTATTCTATTCTATTCTATTCTATTCTATTCTATTCTATTCTATTCTATTCTATTCTATTCTATTCTATTCTATTCTATTCTATTCTATTCTATTCTATTCTATTCTATTCTATTCTATTCTATTCTATTCTATTCTATTCTATTCTATTCTATTCTGTTCTATTCTATTCTATTCTATTCTATTCTATTCTATTCTATTCTATTCTATTCTATTCTATTCTATTCTATTCTATTCTATTCTATTCTATTCTATTCTATTCTATTCTATTCTATTCTATTCTATTCTATTCTATTCTATTCTATTCTATTCTATTCTATTCTATTCTATTCTATTCTATTCTATTCTATTCTATTCTATTCTGTTCTATTCTATTCTATTCTATTCTATTCTATTCTATTCTATTCTATTCTATTCTATTCTATTCTATTCTATTCTATTCTATTCTATTCTATTCTATTCTATTCTATTCTATTCTATTCTATTCTATTCTATTCTATTCTATTCTATTCTATTCTATTCTATTCTATTCTATTCTATTCTATTCTATTCTATTCTATTCTATTCTATTCTATTCTATTCTATTCTATTCTATTCTATTCTATTCTATTCTATTCTATTCTATTCTATTCTATTCTATTCTATTCTATTCTATTCTATTCTATTCTATTCTATTCTATTCTATTCTATTCTATTCTATTCTATTCTATTCTATTCTATTCTATTCTATTCTATTCTATTCTATTCTATTCTATTCTATTCTATTCTATTCTATTCTATTCTATTCTATTCTATTCTATTCTTTCTATTCTATTCTATTCTATTCTATTCTATTATATTCTATTCTATTCTATTCTATTCTATTCTATTCTATTCTATTCTATTCTATTCTATTCTATTCTATTCTATTCTATTCTATTCTATTCTATTCTATTCTATTCTATTCTATTCTATTCTATTCTATTCTATTCTATTCTATTCTATTCTATTCTATTCTATTCTATTCTATTCTATTCTATTCTATTCTATTCTATTCTATTCTATTCTATTCTATTCTATTCTATTCTATTCTATTCTATTCTATTCTATTCTATTCTATTCTATTCTATTCTATTCTATTCTATTCTATTCTATTCTATTCTATTCTATTCTATTCTATTCTATTCTATTCTATTCTATTCTATTCTATTCTATTCTATTCTATTCTATTCTATTCTATTCTATTCTATTCTATTCTATTCTATTCTATTCTATTCTATTCTATTCTATTCTATTCTATTCTATTCTATTCTATTCTATTCTATTCTATTCTATTCTATTCTATTCTATTCTATTCTATTCTATTCTATTCTATTCTATTCTATTCTATTCTATTCTATTCTATTCTATTCTATTCTATTCTATTCTATTCTATTCTATTCTATTCTATTCTATTCTATTCTATTCTATTCTATTCTATTCTATTCTATTCTATTCTATTCTATTCTATTCTATTCTATTCTATTCTATTCTATTCTATTCTATTCTATTCTATTCTATTCTATTCTATTCTATTCTATTCTATTCTATTGTATTCTATTCTATTCTATTCTATTCTATTCTATTCTATTCTATTCTATTCTATTCTATTCTATTCTATTCTATTCTATTCTATTCTATTCTATTCTATTCTATTCTATTCTATTCTATTCTATTCTATTCTATTCTATTCTATTCTATTCTATTCTATTCTATTCTATTCTATTCTATTCTATTCTATTCTATTCTATTCTATTCTATTCTATTCTATTCTATTCTATTCTATTCTATTCTATTCTATTCTATTCTATTCTATTCTATTCTATTCTATTCTATTCTATTCTATTCTATTCTATTCTATTCTATTCTATTCTATTCTATTCTATTCTATTCTATTCTATTCTATTCTATTCTATTCTATTCTATTCTATTCTATTCTATTCTATTCTATTCTATTCTATTCTATTCTATTCTATTCTATTCTATTCTATTCTATTCTATTCTATTCTATTCTATTCTATTCTATTCTATTCTATTCTATTCTATTCTATTCTATTCTATTCTATTCTATTCTATTCTATTCTATTCTATTCTATTCTATTCTATTCTATTCTATTCTATTCTATTCTATTCTATTCTATTCTATTCTATTCTATTCTATTCTATTCTATTCTATTCTATTCTATTCTATTCTATTCTATTCTATTCTATTCTATTCTATTCTATTCTATTCTATTCTATTCTATTCTATTCTATTCTATTCTATTCTATTCTATTCTATTCTATTCTATTCTATTCTATTCTATTCTATTCTATTCTATTCTATTCTATTCTATTCTATTCTATTCTATTCTATTCTATTCTATTCTATTCTATTCTATTCTATTCTATTCTATTCTATTCTATTCTATTCTATTCTATTCTATTCTATTCTATTCTATTCTATTCTATTCTATTCTATTCTATTCTATTCTATTCTATTCTATTCTATTCTATTCTATTCTATTCTATTCTATTCTATTCTATTCTATTCTATTCTATTCTATTCTATTCTATTCTATTCTATTCTATTCTATTCTATTCTATTCTATTCTATTCTATTCTATTCTATTCTATTCTATTCTATTCTATTCTATTCTATTCTATTCTATTCTATTCTATTCTATTCTATTCTATTCTATTCTATTCTATTCTATTCTATTCTATTCTATTCTATTCTATTCTATTCTATTCTATTCTATTCTATTCTATTCTATTCTATTCTATTCTATTCTATTCTATTCTATTCTATTCTATTCTATTCTATTCTATTCTATTCTATTCTATTCTATTCTATTCTATTCTATTCTATTCTATTCTATTCTATTCTATTCTATTCTATTCTATTCTATTCTATTCTATTCTATTCTATTCTATTCTATTCTATTCTATTCTATTCTATTCTATTCTATTCTATTCTATTCTATTCTATTCTATTCTATTCTATTCTATTCTATTCTATTCTATTCTATTCTATTCTATTCTATTCTATTCTATTCTATTCTATTCTATTCTATTCTATTCTATTCTATTCTATTCTATTCTATTCTATTCTATTCTATTCTATTCTATTCTATTCTATTCTATTCTATTCTATTCTATTCTATTCTATTCTATTCTATTCTATTCTATTCTATTCTATTCTATTCTATTCTATTCTATTCTATTCTATTCTATTCTATTCTATTCTATTCTATTCTATTCTATTCTATTCTATTCTATTCTATTCTATTCTATTCTATTCTATTCTATTCTATTCTATTCTATTCTATTCTATTCTATTCTATTCTATTCTATTCTATTCTATTCTATTCTATTCTATTCTATTCTATTCTATTCTATTCTATTCTATTCTATTCTATTCTATTCTATTCTATTCTATTCTATTCTATTCTATTCTATTCTATTCTATTCTATTCTATTCTATTCTATTCTATTCTATTCTATTCTATTCTATTCTATTCTATTCTATTCTATTCTATTCTATTCTATTCTATTCTATTCTATTCTATTCTATTCTATTCTATTCTATTCTATTCTATTCTATTCTATTCTATTCTATTCTATTCTATTCTATTCTATTCTATTCTATTCTATTCTATTCTATTCTATTCTATTCTATTCTATTCTATTCTATTCTATTCTATTCTATTCTATTCTATTCTATTCTATTCTATTCTATTCTATTCTATTCTATTCTATTCTATTCTATTCTATTCTATTCTATTCTATTCTATTCTATTCTATTCTATTCTATTCTATTCTATTCTATTCTATTCTATTCTATTCTATTCTATTCTATTCTATTCTATTCTATTCTATTCTATTCTATTCTATTCTATTCTATTCTATTCTATTCTATTCTATTCTATTCTATTCTATTCTATTCTATTCTATTCTATTCTATTCTATTCTATTCTATTCTATTCTATTCTATTCTATTCTATTCTATTCTATTCTATTCTATTCTATTCTATTCTATTCTATTCTATTCTATTCTATTCTATTCTATTCTATTCTATTCTATTCTATTCTATTCTATTCTATTCTATTCTATTCTATTCTATTCTATTCTATTCTATTCTATTCTATTCTATTCTATTCTATTCTATTCTATTCTATTCTATTCTATTCTATTCTATTCTATTCTATTCTATTCTATTCTATTCTATTCTATTCTATTCTATTCTATTCTATTCTATTCTATTCTATTCTATTCTATTCTATTCTATTCTATTCTATTCTATTCTATTCTATTCTATTCTATTCTATTCTATTCTATTCTATTCTATTCTATTCTATTCTATTCTATTCTATTCTATTCTATTCTATTCTATTCTATTCTATTCTATTCTATTCTATTCTATTCTATTCTATTCTATTCTATTCTATTCTATTCTATTCTATTCTATTCTATTCTATTCTATTCTATTCTATTCTATTCTATTCTATTCTATTCTATTCTATTCTATTCTATTCTATTCTATTCTATTCTATTCTATTCTATTCTATTCTATTCTATTCTATTCTATTCTATTCTATTCTATTCTATTCTATTCTATTCTATTCTATTCTATTCTATTCTATTCTATTCTATTCTATTCTATTCTATTCTATTCTATTCTATTCTATTCTATTCTATTCTATTCTATTCTATTCTATTCTATTCTATTCTATTCTATTCTATTCTATTCTATTCTATTCTATTCTATTCTATTCTGTTCTATTCTATTCTATTCTATTCTATTCTATTCTATTCTATTCTATTCTATTCTATTCTATTCTATTCTATTCTATTCTATTCTATTCTATTCTATTCTATTCTATTCTATTCTATTCTATTCTATTCTATTCTATTCTATTCTATTCTATTCTATTCTATTCTATTCTATTCTATTCTATTCTATTCTATTCTATTCTATTCTATTCTATTCTATTCTATTCTATTCTATTCTATTCTATTCTATTCTATTCTATTCTATTCTATTCTATTCTATTCTATTCTATTCTATTCTATTCTATTCTATTCTATTCTATTCTATTCTATTCTATTCTATTCTATTCTATTCTATTCTATTCTATTCTATTCTATTCTATTCTATTCTATTCTATTCTATTCTATTCTATTCTATTCTATTCTATTCTATTCTATTCTATTCTATTCTATTCTATTCTATTCTATTCTATTCTATTCTATTCTATTCTATTCTATTCTATTCTATTCTATTCTATTCTATTCTATTCTATTCTATTCTATTCTATTCTATTCTATTCTATTCTATTCTATTCTATTCTATTCTATTCTATTCTATTCTATTTCTATTCTATTCTATTCTATTCTATTCTATTCTATTCTATTCTATTCTATTCTATTCTATTCTATTCTATTCTATTCTATTCTATTCTATTCTATTCTATTCTATTCTATTCTATTCTATTCTATTCTATTCTATTCTATTCTATTCTATTCTATTCTATTCTATTCTATTCTATTCTATTCTATTCTATTCTATTCTATTCTATTCTATTCTATTCTATTCTATTCTATTCTATTCTATTCTATTCTATTCTATTCTATTCTATTCTATTCTATTCTATTCTATTCTATTCTATTCTATTCTATTCTATTCTATTCTATTCTATTCTATTCTATTCTATTCTATTCTATTCTATTCTATTCTATTCTATTCTATTCTATTCTATTCTATTCTATTCTATTCTATTCTATTCTATTCTATTCTATTCTATTCTATTCTATTCTATTCTATTCTATTCTATTCTATTCTATTCTATTCTATTCTATTCTATTCTATTCTATTCTATTCTATTCTATTCTATTCTATTCTATTCTATTCTATTCTATTCTATTCTATTCTATTCTATTCTATTCTATTCTATTCTATTCTATTCTATTCTATTCTATTCTATTCTATTCTATTCTATTCTATTCTATTCTATTCTATTCTATTCTATTCTATTCTATTCTATTCTATTCTATTCTATTCTATTCTATTCTATTCTATTCTATTCTATTCTATTCTATTCTATTCTATTCTATTCTATTCTATTCTATTCTATTCTATTCTATTCTATTCTATTCTATTCTATTCTATTCTATTCTATTCTATTCTATTCTATTCTATTCTATTCTATTCTATTCTATTCTATTCTATTCTATTCTATTCTATTCTATTCTATTCTATTCTATTCTATTCTATTCTATTCTATTCTATTCTATTCTATTCTATTCTATTCTATTCTATTCTATTCTATTCTATTCTATTCTATTCTATTCTATTCTATTCTATTCTATTCTATTCTATTCTATTCTATTCTATTCTATTCTATTCTATTCTATTCTATTCTATTCTATTCTATTCTATTCTATTCTATTCTATTCTATTCTATTCTATTCTATTCTATTCTATTCTATTCTATTCTATTCTATTCTATTCTATTCTATTCTATTCTATTCTATTCTATTCTATTCTATTCTATTCTATTCTATTCTATTCTATTCTATTCTATTCTATTCTATTCTATTCTATTCTATTCTATTCTATTCTATTCTATTCTATTCTATTCTATTCTATTCTATTCTATTCTATTCTATTCTATTCTATTCTATTCTATTCTATTCTATTCTATTCTATTCTATTCTATTCTATTCTATTCTATTCTATTCTATTCTATTCTATTCTATTCTATTCTATTCTATTCTATTCTATTCTATTCTATTCTATTCTATTCTATTCTATTCTATTCTATTCTATTCTATTCTATTCTATTCTATTCTATTCTATTCTATTCTATTCTATTCTATTCTATTCTATTCTATTCTATTCTATTCTATTCTATTCTATTCTATTCTATTCTATTCTATTCTATTCTATTCTATTCTATTCTATTCTATTCTATTGTATTCTATTCTATTCTATTCTATTCTATTCTATTCTATTCTATTCTATTCTATTCTATTCTATTCTATTCTATTCTATTCTATTCTATTCTATTCTATTCTATTCTATTCTATTCTATTCTATTCTATTCTATTCTATTCTATTCTATTCTATTCTATTCTATTCTATTCTATTCTATTCTATTCTATTCTATTCTATTCTATTCTATTCTATTCTATTCTATTCTATTCTATTCTATTCTATTCTATTCTATTCTATTCTATTCTATTCTATTCTATTCTATTCTATTCTATTCTATTCTATTCTATTCTATTCTATTCTATTCTATTCTATTCTATTCTATTCTATTCTATTCTATTCTATTCTATTCTATTCTATTCTATTCTATTCTATTCTATTCTATTCTATTCTATTCTATTCTATTCTATTCTATTCTATTCTATTCTATTCTATTCTATTCTATTCTATTCTATTCTATTCTATTCTATTCTATTCTATTCTATTCTATTCTATTCTATTCTATTCTATTCTATTCTATTCTATTCTATTCTATTCTATTCTATTCTATTCTATTCTATTCTATTCTATTCTATTCTATTCTATTCTATTCTGTTCTATTCTATTCTATTCTATTCTATTCTATTCTATTCTATTCTATTCTATTCTATTCTATTCTATTCTATTCTATTCTATTCTATTCTATTCTATTCTATTCTATTCTATTCTATTCTATTCTATTCTATTCTATTCTATTCTATTCTATTCTATTCTATTCTATTCTATTCTATTCTATTCTATTCTATTCTATTCTATTCTATTCTATTCTATTCTATTCTATTCTATTCTATTCTATTCTATTCTATTCTATTCTATTCTATTCTATTCTATTCTATTCTATTCTATTCTATTCTATTCTATTCTATTCTATTCTATTCTATTCTATTCTATTCTATTCTA
This sequence comes from Sarcophaga variegata, assembly GCA_932273835.1. NCBI lineage: Eukaryota > Metazoa > Arthropoda > Insecta > Diptera > Sarcophagidae > Sarcophaga > Sarcophaga variegata. The sequence continues at coordinate 18,353 of CAKNZP010000101.1, forward strand.
TTCTATTCTATTCTATTCTATTCTATTCTATTCTATTCTATTCTATTCTATTCTATTCTATTCTATTCTATTCTATTCTATTCTATTCTATTCTATTCTATTCTATTCTATTCTATTCTATTCTATTCTATTCTATTCTATTCTATTCTATTCTATTCTATTCTATTCTATTCTATTCTATTCTATTCTATTCTATTCTATTCTATTCTATTCTATTCTATTCTATTCTATTCTATTCTATTCTATTCTATTCTATTCTATTCTATTCTATTCTATTCTATTCTATTCTATTCTATTCTATTCTATTCTATTCTATTCTATTCTATTCTATTCTATTCTATTCGATTCTATTCTATTCTATTCTATTCTATTCTATTCTATTCTATTCTATTCTATTCTATTCTATTCTATTCTATTCTATTCTATTCTATTCTATTCTATTCTATTCTATTCTATTCTATTCTATTCTATTCTATTCTATTCTATTCTATTCTATTCTATTCTATTCTATTCTATTCTATTCTATTCTATTCTATTCTATTCTATTCTATTCTATTCTATTCTATTCTATTCTATTCTATTCTATTCTATTCTATTCTATTCTATTCTATTCTATTCTATTCTATTCTATTCTATTCTATTCTATTCTATTCTATTCTATTCTATTCTATTCTATTCTATTCTATTCTATTCTATTCTATTCTATTCTATTCTATTCTATTGTATTCTATTCTATTCTATTCTATTCTATTCTATTCTATTCTATTCTATTCTATTCTATTCTATTCTATTCTATTCTATTCTATTCTATTCTATTCTATTCTATTCTATTCTATTCTATTCTATTCTATTCTATTCTATTCTATTCTATTCGATTCTATTCTATTCTATTCTATTCTATTCTATTCTATTCTATTCTATTCTATTCTATTCTATTCTATTCTATTCTATTCTATTCTATTCTATTCTATTCTATTCTATTCTATTCTATTCTATTCTATTCTATTCTATTCTATTCTATTCTATTCTATTCTATTCTATTCTATTCTATTCTATTCTATTCTATTCTATTCTATTCTATTCTATTCTATTCTATTCTATTCTATTCTATTCTATTCTATTCTATTCTATTCTATTCTATTCTATTCTATTCTATTCTATTCTATTCTATTCTATTCTATTCTATTCTATTCTATTCTATTCTATTCTATTCTATTCTATTCTATTCTATTCTATTCTATTCTATTCTATTCTATTCTATTCTATTCTATTCTATTCTATTCTATTCTATTCTATTCTATTCTATTCTATTCTATTCTATTCTATTCTATTCTATTCTATTCTATTCTATTCTATTCTATTCTATTCTATTCTATTCTATTCTATTCTATTCTATTCTATTCTATTCTATTCTATTCTATTCTATTCTATTCTATTCTATTCTATTCTATTCTATTCTATTCTATTCTATTCTATTCTATTCTATTCTATTCTATTCTATTCTATTCTATTCTATTCTATTCTATTCTATTCTATTCTATTCTATTCTATTCTATTCTATTCTATTCTATTCTATTCTATTCTATTCTATTCTATTCTATTCTATTCTATTCTATTCTATTCTATTCTATTCTATTCTATTCTATTCTATTCTATTCTATTCTATTCTATTCTATTCTATTCTATTCTATTCTATTCTATTCTATTCTATTCTATTCTATTCTATTCTATTCTATTCTATTCTATTCTATTCTATTCTATTCTATTCTATTCTATTCTATTCTATTCTATTCTATTCTATTCTATTCTATTCTATTCTATTCTATTCTATTCTATTCTATTCTATTCTATTCTATTCTATTCTATTCTATTCTATTCTATTCTATTCTATTCTATTCTATTCTATTCTATTCTATTCTATTCTATTCTATTCTATTCTATTCTATTCTATTCTATTCTATTCTATTCTATTCTATTCTATTCTATTCTATTCTATTCTATTCTATTCTATTCTATTCTATTCTATTCTATTCTATTCTATTCTATTCTATTCTATTCTATTCTATTCTATTCTATTCTATTCTATTCTATTCTATTCTATTCTATTCTATTCTATTCTATTCTATTCTATTCTATTCTATTCTATTCTATTCTATTCTATTCTATTCTATTCTATTCTATTCTATTCTATTCTATTCTATTCTATTCTATTCTATTCTATTCTATTCTATTCTATTCTATTCTATTCTATTCTATTCTATTCTATTCTATTCTATTCTATTCTATTCTATTCTATTCTATTCTATTCTATTCTATTCTATTCTATTCTATTCTATTCTATTCTATTCTATTCTATTCTATTCTATCTATTCTATTCTATTCTATTCTATTCTATTCTATTCTATTCTATTCTATTCTATTCTATTCTATTCTATTCTATTCTATTCTATTCTATTCTATTCTATTCTATTCTATTCTATTCTATTCTATTCTATTCTATTCTATTCTATTCTATTCTATTCTATTCTATTCTATTCTATTCTATTCTATTCTATTCTATTCTATTCTATTCTATTCTATTCTATTCTATTCTATTCTATTCTATTCTATTCTATTCTATTCTATTCTATTCTATTCTATTCTATTCTATTCTATTCTATTCTATTCTATTCTATTCTATTCTATTCTATTCTATTCTATTCTATTCTATTCTATTCTATTCTATTCTATTCTATTCTATTCTATTCTATTCTATTCTATTCTATTCTATTCTATTCTATTCTATTCTATTCTATTCTATTCTATTCTATTCTATTCTATTCTATTCTATTCTATTCTATTCTATTCTATTCTATTCTATTCTATTCTATTCTATTCTATTCTATTCTATTCTATTCTATTCTATTCTATTCTATTCTATTCTATTCTATTCTATTCTATTCTATTCTATTCTATTCTATTCTATTCTATTCTATTCTATTCTATTCTATTCTATTCTATTCTATTCTATTCTATTCTATTCTATTCTATTCTATTCTATTCTATTCTATTCTATTCTATTCTATTCTATTCTATTCTATTCTATTCTATTCTATTCTATTCTATTCTATTCTAGTCTATTCTATTCTATTCTATTCTATTCTATTCTATTCTATTCTATTCTATTCTATTCTATTCTATTCTATTCTATTCTATTCTATTCTATTCTATTCTATTCTATTCTATTCTATTCTATTCTATTCTATTCTATTCTATTCTATTCTATTCTATTCTATTCTATTCTATTCTATTCTATTCTATTCTATTCTATTCTATTCTATTCTATTCTATTCTATTCTATTCTATTCTATTCTATTCTATTCTATTCTATTCTATTCTATTCTATTCTATTCTATTCTATTCTATTCTATTCTATTCTATTCTATTCTATTCTATTCTATTCTATTCTATTCTATTCTATTCTATTCTATTCTATTCTATTCTATTCTATTCTATTCTATTCTATTCTATTCTATTCTATTCTATTCTATTCTATTCTATTCTATTCTATTCTATTCTATTCTATTCTATTCTATTCTATTCTATTCTATTCTATTCTATTCTATTCTATTCTATTCTATTCTATTCTATTCTATTCTATTCTATTCTATTCTATTCTATTCTATTCTATTCTATTCTATTCTATTCTATTCTATTCTATTCTATTCTATTCTATTCTATTCTATTCTATTCATTCTATTCTAGTCTATTCTATTCTATTCTATTCTATTCTATTCTATTCTATTCTATTCTATTCTATTCTATTCTATTCTATTCTATTCTATTCTATTCTATTCTATTCTATTCTATTCTATTCTATTCTATTCTATTCTATTCTATTCTATTCTATTCTATTCTATTCTATTCTATTCTATTCTATTCTATTCTATTCTATTCTATTCTATTCTATTCTATTCTATTCTATTCTATTCTATTCTATTCTATTCTATTCTATTCTATTCTATTCTATTCTATTCTATTCTATTCTATTCTATTCTATTCTATTCTATTCTATTCTATTCTATTCTATTCTATTCTATTCTATTCTATTCTATTCTATTCTATTCTATTCTATTCTATTCTATTCTATTCTATTCTATTCTATTCTATTCTATTCTATTCTATTCTATTCTATTCTATTCTATTCTATTCTATTCTATTCTATTCTATTCTATTCTATTCTATTCTATTCTATTCTATTCTATTCTATTCTATTCTATTCTATTCTATTCTATTCTATTCTATTCTATTCTATTCTATTCTATTCTATTCTATCTATTCTATTCTATTCTATTCTATTCTATTCTATTCTATTCTATTCTATTCTATTCTATTCTATTCTATTCTATTCTATTCTATTCTATTCTATTCTATTCTATTCTATTCATTCTATTCTATTCTATTCTATTCTATCTATTCTATTCTATTCTATTCTATCTATTCTATTCTATTCTATTCTATTCTATTCTATTCTATTCTATTCTATTCTATTCTATCTATTCTATTCTATTCTATTCTATTCTATTCTATTCTATTCTATTCTATTCTATTCTATTCTATTCTATTCTATTCTATTCTATTCTATTCTATTCTATTCTATTCTATTCTATTCTATTCTATTCTATTCTATTCTATTCTATTCTATTCTATTCTATTCTATTCTATTCTATTCTATTCTATTCTATTCTATTCTATTCTATTCTATTCTATTCTATTCTATTCTATTCTATTCTATTCTATTCTTCTATTCTATTTCTATTCTATTCTATTCTATTCTATTCTTTCTATTCTATTCTATTCTATTCTATTCTATTCTATTCTATTCTATTATCTTCTATTCTATTCTATTCTATTCTATTCTATTCTATTCTATTCTATTCTATTCTATTCTATTCTATTCTATTCTATTCTATTCTATTCTATTCTATTCTATTCTATTCTAATTCTATTCTATTCTATTCTATTCTATTCTATTCTATTCTATTCTATTCTATTCTATTCTATTCTATTCTATTCTATTCTATTCTATTCTATTCTATTCTATTCTATTCTATTCTATTCTATTCTATTCTATTCTATTCTATTCTATTCTATTCTATTCTATTCTATTCTATTCTATTCTATTCTATTCTATTCTATTCTATTCTATTCTATTCTATTCTATTCTATTCTATTCTATTCTATTCTATTCTATTCTATTCTATTCTATTCTATTCTATTCTATTTCTATTCTATTCTATTCTATCTATTCTATTCTATTCTATCTATTCTATTCTATTCTATTCTATTCTATTCTATTCTATTCTATTCTATTCTATTCTATTCTATCTATTCTATTCTATTCTATTCTATTCTTCTATTCTATTCTATTCTATTCTATTCTATTCTATTCTATTCTATTCTATTCTATTCTATTCTATTCTATTCTATTCTATTCTATTCTATTCTATTCTATTCTATTCTATTCTATTCTATTCTATTCTATTCTATTCTATTCTATTCTATTCTATTCTATTCTATTCTATTCTATTCTATTCTATTCTATTTCTATTCTATTCTATTCTATTCTATTCTATTCTATTCTATTCTATTCTATTCTATTCTATTCTATTCTATTCTATTCTATTCTATTCTATTCTATTCTATTCTATTCTATTCTATTCTATTCTATTCTATTCTATTCTATTCTATTCTATTCTATTCTATTCTATTCTATTCTATTCTATTCTATTCTATTCTATTCTTCTATTCTATTCTATTCTATTCTATTCTATTCTATTCTATTCTATTCTATTCTATTCTATTCTATTCTATTCTATTCTATTCTATTCTATTCTATTCTATTCTATTCTATTCTATTCTATTCTATTCTATTCTATTCTATTCTATTCTATTCTATTCTATTCTATTCTAGTCTATTCTATTCTATTCTATTCTATTCTATTCTATTCTATTCTATTCTATTCTATTCTATTCTATTCTATTCTATTCTATTCTATTCTGTTCTATTCTATTCTATTCTATTCTATTCTATTCTATTCTATTCTATTCTATTCTATTCTAGTCTATTCTATTCTATTCTATTCTATTCTATTCTATTCTATTCTATTCTATTCTATTCTATTCTATTCTATTCTATTCTATTCTATTCTATTCTATTCTATTCTATTCTATTCTATTCTATTCTATTCTATTCTATTCTATTCTATTCTATTCTATTCTATTCTATTCTATTCTATTCTATTCTATTCTATTCTATTCTATTCTATTCTATTCTATCTATTCTATTCTATTCTATTCTATTCTATTCTATTCTATTCTATTCTATTCTATTCTATTCTATTCTATCTATTCTATTCTATTCTATTCTATTCTATTCTATTCTATTCTATTCTATTCTATCTATTCTATTCTATTCTATTCTATTCTATTCTATTCTATTCTTATTCTATTCTATTCTATTCTATTCTATTCTATTCTATTCTATTCTATTCTATTCTATTCTATTCTATTCTATTCTATTCTATTCTATTCTATTCTATTCTATTCTATTCTATTCTATTCTATTCTATTCTATTCTATTCTATTCTATTCTATTCTATTCTATTCTATTCTATTCTTTCTATTCTATTCTATTCTATTCTATTTCTATTCTATTCTATTCTATTCTATTCTATTCTATTCTATTCTATTCTATTCTATTCTATTCTATTCTATTCTATTCTATTCTATTCTATTCTATTCTATTCTATTCTATTCTATTCTATTCTATTCTATCTATTCTATTCTATTCTATTCTATTCTATTCTATTCTATTCTATTCTATTCTATTCTATTCTATTCTATTCTATTCTATTCTATTCTATTCTATTCTATTCTATTCTATTCTATTCTATTCTATTCTATTCTATTCTATTCTATTCTATTCTATTCTATTCTATTCTATTCTATTCTATTCTATTCTATTCTATTCTATTCTATTCTATTCTATTCTATTCTATCTATTCTATTCTATTCTATTCTATTCTATTCTATTCTATTCTATTCTATTCTATTCTATTCTATTCTATTCTATTCTATTCTATTCTATTCTATTCTATTCTATTCTATTCTATTCTATTCTATTCTATTCTATTCTATTCTATTCTATTCTATTCTATTCTATTCTATTCTATTCTATTCTATTCTATTCTATTCTATTCTATCTATTCTATTCTATTCTATTCTATTCTATTCTATTCTATTCTATTCTATTCTATTCTATTCTATTCTATTCTATTCTATTCTATTCTATTCTATTCTATTCTATTCTATTTCTATTCTATTCTATTCTATTCTATTCTATTCTATTCTATTCTATTCTATTCTATTTCTATTCTATTCTATTCTATTCTATTCTATTCTACTTCTATTCTATTCTATTCTATTCTATTCTATTCTATTCTATTCTATTCTATTCTATTCTATTCTATTCTATTCTATTCTATTCTATTCTATTCTATTCTATTAGAATAGAATAGAATAGAATAGAATAGAATAGAATAGAATAGAATAGAATAGAATAGAATAGAATAGAATAGAATAGAATAGAATAGAATAGAATAGAATAGAATAGAATAGAATAGAATAGAATAGAATAGAATGAATAGAATAGAATAGAATAGAATAGAATAGAATAGAATAGAATAGAATAGAATAGAATAGAATAGAATAGAATAGAATAGAATAGAATAGAATAGAATAGAATAGAATAGAATAGAATAGAATAGAATAGAATAGAATAGAATAGAATAGAATAGAATAGAATAGAATAGAATAGAATAGAATAGAATAGAATAGAAATAGAATAGAATAGAATAGAATAGAATAGAATAGAATAGAATAGAATAGAATAGAATAGAATAGAATAGAATAGAATAGAATAGAATAGAATAGAATAGAATAGAATAGAATAGAATAGAATAGAATAGAATAGAATAGAATAGAATAGAATAGAATAGAATAGAATAGAATAGAATAGAATAGAATAGAATAGAATAGAATAGAATAGAATAGAATAGAATAGAATAGAATAGAATAGAATAGAATAGAATAGAATAGAATAGAATAGAATAGAATAGAATAGAATAGAATAGAATAGAATAGAATAGAATAGAATAGAATAGAATAGAATAGAATAGAATAGAATAGAATAGAATAGAATAGAATAGAATAGAATAGAATAGAATAGAATAGAATAGAATAGAATAGAATAGAATAGAATAGAATAGAATAGAATAGAATAGAATAGAATAGAATAGAATAGAATAGAATAGAATAGAATAGAATAGAATAGAATAGAATAGAATAGAATAGAATAGAATAGAATAGAATAGAATAGAATAGAATAGAATAGAATAGAATAGAATAGAATAGAATAGAATAGAATAGAATAGAATAGAATAGAATAGAATAGAATAGAATAGAATAGAATAGAATAGAATAGAATAGAATAGAATAGAATAGAATAGAATAGAATAGAATAGAATAGAATAGAATAGAATAGAATAGAATAGAATAGAATAGAATAGAATAGAATAGAATAGAATAGAATAGAATAGAATAGAATAGAATAGAATAGAATAGAATAGAATAGAATAGAATAGAATAGAATAGAATAGAATAGAATAGAATAGAATAGAATAGAATAGAATAGAATAGAATAGAATAGAATAGAATAGAATAGAATAGAATAGAATAGAATAGAATAGAATAGAATAGAATAGAATAGAATAGAATAGAATAGAATAGAATAGAATAGAATAGAATAGAATAGAATAGAATAGAATAGAATAGAATAGAATAGAATAGAATAGAATAGAATAGAATAGAATAGAATAGAATAGAATAGAATAGAATAGAATAGAATAGAATAGAATAGAATAGAATAGAATAGAATAGAATAGAATAGAATAGAATAGAATAGAATAGAATAGAATAGAATAGAATAGAATAGAATAGAATAGAATAGAATAGAATAGAATAGAATAGAATAGAATAGAATAGAATAGAATAGAATAGAATAGAATAGAATAGAATAGAATAGAATAGAATAGAATAGAATAGAATA
>CAKNZP010000101.1:32500-53362 GCA_932273835.1 Sarcophaga variegata
AGAATAGAATAGAATAGGAATAGAATAGAATAGAATAGAATAGAATAGAATAGAATAGAATAGAATAGAATAGAATAGAATAGAATAGAATAGAATAGAATAGAATAGAATAGAATTAGAATAGAATAGATAGAAGAAGAATAGAATAGAATAGAATAGAATAGAATAGATAGAATAGAAATAGAATAGAATAGAATAGAATAGATAATAGAATAGAATAGAATAGAATAGAATAGAATAGAATAGAATAGAATAGAATAGAATAGAATAGAATAGAATAGAATAGAATAGAATAGAATAGATAGAATAGAATAGAATAGAATAGAATAGAATAGAATAGAATAGAATAGAATAGAATAGAATAGAATAGAATAAATAGAATAGAATAGAATAGAATAGAATAGAATAGAATAGAATAGAATAGAATAGAATAGAATAGAATAGAATAGAATAGAATAGAATAGAATAGAATAGAATAGAATAGAATAGATAGAATAGAATAGAATAGAATAGAATAGAATAGAATAGAATAGAATAGAATAGAATAGAATAGAATAGAATAGAATAGAATAGAATAGAATAGAATAGAATAGAATAGAATAGAATAGAATAGAATAGAATAGAATAGAATAGAATAGAATAGAATAGAATAGAATAGAATAGAATAGAATAGAATAGAATAGAATAGAATAGAATAGAATAGAATAGAATAGAATAGAATAGAATAGAATAGAATAGAATAGAATAGAATAGAATAGAATAGAATAGAATAGAATAGAATAGAATAGAATAGAATAGAATAGAATAGAATAGAATAGAATAGAATAGAATAGAATAGAATAGAATAGAATAGAATAGAATAGAATAGAATAGAATAGAATAGAATAGAATAGAATAGAATAGAATAGAATAGAATAGAATAGAATAGAATAGAATAGAATAGAATAGAATAGAATAGAATAGAATAGAATAGAATAGAATAGAATAGAATAGAATAGAATAGAAAGAATAGAATAGAATAGAATAGAATAGAATAGAATAGAATAGAATAGAATAGAAGTAGAATAGAATAGAATAGAATAGAATAGAATAGAATAGAATAGAATAGAATAGAATAGAATAGAATAGAATAGAATAGAATAGAATAGAATAGAATAGAATAGAATAGAATAGAATAGAATAGAATAGAATAGAATAGAATAGAATAGAATAGAATAGAATAGAATAGAATAGAATAGAATAGAATAGAATAGAATAGAATAGAATAGAATAGAATAGAATAGAATAGAATAGAATAGAATAGAATAGAATAGAATAGAATAGAATAGAATAGAATAGAATAGAATAGAATAGAATAGAATAGAATAGAATAGAATAGAATAGAATAGAATAGAATAGAATAGAATAGAATAGAATAGAATAGAATAGAATAGAATAGAATAGAATAGAATAGAATAGAATAGAATAGAATAGAATAGAATAGAATAGAATAGAATAGAATAGAATAGAATAGAATAGAATAGAATAGAATAGAATAGAATAGAATAGAATAGAATAGAATAGAATAGAATAGAATAGAATAGAATAGAATAGAATAGAATAGAATAGAATAGAATAGAATAGAATAGAATAGAATAGAATAGAATAGAATAGAATAGAATAGAATAGAATAGAATAGAATAGAATAGAATAGAATAGAATAGAATAGAATAGAATAGAATAGAATAGAATAGAATAGAATAGAATAGAATAGAATAGAATAGAATAGAATAGAATAGAATAGAATAGAATAGAATAGAATAGAATAGAATAGAATAGAATAGAATAGAATAGAATAGAATAGAATAGAATAGAATAGAATAGAATAGAATAGAATAGAATAGAATAGAATAGAATAGAATAGAATAGAATAGAATAGAATAGAATAGAATAGAATAGAATAGAATAGAATAGAATAGAATAGAATAGAATAGAATAGAATAGAATAGAATAGAATAGAATAGTAGAATAGAATAGAATAGAATAGAATAGAATAGAATAGAATAGAATAGAATAGAATAGAATAGAATAGAATAGAATAGAATAGAATAGAATAGAATAGAATAGAATAGAATAGAATAGAATAGAATAGAATAGAATAGAATAGAATAGAATAGAATAGAATAGAATAGAATAGAATAGAATAGAATAGAATAGAATAGAATAGAATAGAATAGAATAGAATAGAATAGAATAGAATAGAATAGAATAGAATAGAATAGAATAGAATAGAATAGAATAGAATAGAATAGAATAGAATAGAATAGAATAGAATAGAATAGAATAGAATAGAATAGAATAGAATAGAATAGAATAGAATAGAATAGAATAGAATAGAATAGAATAGAATAGAATAGAATAGAATAGAATAGAATAGAATAGAATAGAATAGAATAGAATAGAATAGAATAGAATAGAATAGAATAGAATAGAATAGAATAGAATAGAATAGAATAGAATAGAATAGAATAGAATAGAATAGAATAGAATAGAATAGAATAGAATAGAATAGAATAGAATAGAATAGAATAGAATAGAATAGAATAGAATAGAATAGAATAGAATAGAATAGAATAGAATAGAATAGAATAGAATAGAATAGAATAGAATAGAATAGAATAGAATAGAATAGAATAGAATAGAATAGAATAGAATAGAATAGAATAGAATAGAATAGAATAGAATAGAATAGAATAGAATAGAATAGAATAGAATAGAATACAATAGAATAGAATAGAATAGAATAGAATAGAATAGAATAGAATAGAATAGAATAGAATAGAATAGAATAGAATAGAATAGAATAGAATAGAATAGAATAGAATAGAATAGAATAGAATAGAATAGAATAGAATAGAATAGAATAGAATAGAATAGAATAGAATAGAATAGAATAGAATAGAATAGAATAGAATAGAATAGAATAGAATAGAATAGAATAGAATAGAATAGAATAGAATAGAATAGAATAGAATAGAATAGAATAGAATAGAATAGAATAGAATAGAATAGAATAGAATAGAATAGAATAGAATAGAATAGAATAGAATAGAATAGAATAGAATAGAATAGAATAGAATAGAATAGAATAGAATAGAATAGAATAGAATAGAACAGAATAGAATAGAATAGAATAGAATAGAATAGAATAGAATAGAATAGAATAGAATAGAATAGAATAGAATAGAATAGAATAGAATAGAATAGAATAGAATAGAATAGAATAGAATAGAATAGAATAGAATAGAATAGAATAGAATAGAATAGAATAGAATAGAATAGAATAGAATAGAATAGAATAGAATAGAATAGAATAGAATAGAATAGAATAGAATAGAATAGAATAGAATAGAATAGAATAGAATAGAATAGAATAGAATAGAATAGAATAGAATAGAATAGAATAGAATAGAATAGAATAGAATAGAATAGAATAGAATAGAATAGAATAGAATAGAATAGAATAGAATAGAATAGAATAGAATAGAATAGAATAGAATAGAATAGAATAGAATAGAATAGAATAGAATAGAATAGAATAGAATAGAATAGAATAGAATAGAATAGAATAGAATAGAATAGAATAGAATAGAATAGAATAGAATAGAATAGAATAGAATAGAATAGAATAGAATAGAATAGAATAGAATAGAATAGAATAGAATAGAATAGAATAGAATAGAATAGAATAGAATAGAATAGAATAGAATAGAATAGAATAGAATAGAATAGAATAGAATAGAATAGAATAGAATAGAATAGAATAGAATAGAATAGAATAGAATCGAATAGAATAGAATAGAATAGAATAGAATAGAATAGAATAGAATAGAATAGAATAGAATAGAATAGAATAGAATAGAATAGAATAGAATAGAATAGAATAGAATAGAATAGAATAGAATAGAATAGAATAGAATAGAATAGAATAGAATAGAATAGAATAGAATAGAATAGAATAGAATAGAATAGAATCGAATAGAATAGAATAGAATAGAATAGAATAGAATAGAATAGAATAGAATAGAATAGAATAGAATAGAATAGAATAGAATAGAATAGAATAGAATAGAATAGAATAGAATAGAATAGAATAGAATAGAATAGAATAGAATAGAATAGAATAGAATAGAATAGAATAGAATAGAATAGAATAGAATAGAATAGAATAGAATAGAATAGAATAGAATAGAATAGAATAGAATAGAATAGAATAGAATAGAATAGAATAGAATAGAATAGAATAGAATAGAATAGAATAGAATAGAATAGAATAGAATAGAATAGAATAGAATAGAATAGAATAGAATAGAATAGAATAGAATAGAATAGAATAGAATAGAATAGAATAGAATAGAATAGAATAGAATAGAATAGAATAGAATAGAATAGAATAGAATAGAATAGAATAGAATAGAATAGAATAGAATAGAATAGAATAGAATAGAATAGAATAGAATAGAATAGAATAGAATAGAATAAGAATAGAATAGAATAGAATAGAATAGAATAGAATAGAATAGAATAGAATAGAATAGAATAGAATAGAATAGAATAGAATAGAATAGAATAGAATAGAATAGAATAGAATAGAATAGAATAGAATAGAATAGAATAGAATAGAATAGAATAGAATAGAATAGAATAGAATAGAATAGAATAGAATAGAATAGAATAGAATAGAATAGAATAGAATAGAATAGAATAGAATAGAATAGAATAGAATAGAATAGAATAGAATAGAATAGAATAGAATAGAATAGAATAGAATAGAATAGAATAGAATAGAATAGAATAGAATAGAATAGAATAGAATAGAATAGAATAGAATAGAATAGAATAGAATAGAATAGAATAGAATAGAATAGAATAGAATAGAATAGAATAGAATAGAATAGAATAGAATAGAATAGAATAGAATAGAATAGAATAGAATAGAATAGAATAGAATAGAATAGAATAGAATAGAATAGAATAGAATAGAATAGAATAGAATAGAATAGAATAGAATAGAATAGAATAGAATAGAATAGAATAGAATAGAATAGAATAGAATAGAATAGAATAGAATAGAATAGAATAGAATAGAATAGAATAGAATAGAATAGAATAGAATAGAATAGAATAGAATAGAATAGAATAGAATAGAATAGAATAGAATAGAATAGAATAGAATAGAATAGAATAGAATAGAATAGAATAGAATAGAATAGAATAGAATAGAATAGAATAGAATAGAATAGAATAGAATAGAATAGAATAGAATAGAATAGAATAGAATAGAATAGAATAGAATAGAATAGAATAGAATAGAATAGAATAGAATAGAATAGAATAGAATAGAATAGAATAGAATAGAATAGAATAGAATAGAATAGAATAGAATAGAATAGAATAGAATAGAATAGAATAGAATAGAATAGAATAGAATAGAATAGAATAGAATAGAATAGAATAGAATAGAATAGAATAGAATAGAATAGAATAGAATAGAATAGAATAGAATAGAATAGAATAGAATAGAATAGAATAGAATAGAATAGAATAGAATAGAATAGAATAGAATAGAATAGAATAGAATAGAATAGAATAGAATAGAATAGAATAGAATAGAATAGAATAGAATAGAATAGAATAGAATAGAATAGAATAGAATAGAATAGAATAGAATAGAATAGAATAGAATAGAATAGAATAGAATAGAATAGAATAGAATAGAATAGAATAGAATAGAATAGAATAGAATAGAATAGAATCGAATAGAAAGAATAGAATAGAATAGAATAGAATAGAATAGAATAGAATAGAATAGAATAGAATAGAATAGAATAGAATAGAATAGAATAGAATAGAATAGAATAGAATAGAATAGAATAGAATAGAATAGAATAGAATAGAATAGAATAGAATAGAATAGAATAGAATAGAATAGAATAGAATAGAATAGAATAGAATAGAATAGAATAGAATAGAATAGAATAGAATAGAATAGAATAGAATAGAATAGAATAGAATAGAATAGAATAGAATAGAATAGAATAGAATAGAATAGAATAGAATAGAATAGAATAGAATAGAATAGAATAGAATAGAATAGAATAGAATAGAATAGAATAGAATAGAATAGAATAGAATAGAATAGAATAGAATAGAATAGAATAGAATAGAATAGAATAGAATAGAATAGAATAGAATAGAATAGAATAGAATAGAATAGAATAGAATAGAATAGAATAGAATAGAATAGAATAGAATAGAATAGAATAGAATAGAATAGAATAGAATAGAATAGAATAGAATAGAATAGAATAGAATAGAATAGAATAGAATAGAATAGAATAGAATAGAATAGAATAGAATAGAATAGAATAGAATAGAATAGAATAGAATAGAATAGAATAGAATAGAATAGAATAGAATAGAATAGAATAGAATAGAATAGAATAGAATAGAATAGAATAGAATAGAATAGAATAGAATAGAATAGAATAGAATAGAATAGAATAGAATAGAATAGAATAGAATAGAATAGAATAGAATAGAATAGAATAGAATAGAATAGAATAGAATAGAATAGAATAGAATAGAATAGAATAGAATAGAATAGAATAGAATAGAATAGAATAGAATAGAATAGAATAGAATAGAATAGAATAGAATAGAATAGAATAGAATAGAATAGAATAGAATAGAATAGAATAGAATAGAATAGAATAGAATAGAATAGAATAGAATAGAATAGAATAGAATAGAATAGAATAGAATAGAATAGAATAGAATAGAATAGAATAGAATAGAATAGAATAGAATAGAATAGAATAGAATAGAATAGAATAGAATAGAATAGAATAGAATAGAATAGAATAGAATAGAATAGAATAGAATAGAATAGAATAGAATAGAATAGAATAGAATAGAATAGAATAGAATAGAATAGAATAGAATAGAATAGAATAGAATAGAATAGAATAGAATAGAATAGAATAGAATAGAATAGAATAGAATAGAATAGAATAGAATAGAATAGAATAGAATAGAATAGAATAGAATAGAATAGAATAGAATAGAATAGAATAGAATAGAATAGAATAGAATAGAATAGAATAGAATAGAATAGAATAGAATAGAATAGAATAGAATAGAATAGAATAGAATAGAATAGAATAGAATAGAATAGAATAGAATAGAATAGAATAGAATAGAATAGAATAGAATAGAATAGAATAGAATAGAATAGAATAGAATAGAATAGAATAGAATAGAATAGAATAGAATAGAATAGAATAGAATAGAATAGAATAGAATAGAATAGAATAGAATAGAATAGAATAGAATAGAATAGAATAGAATAGAATAGAATAGAATAGAATAGAATAGAATAGAATAGAATAGAATAGAATAGAATAGAATAGAATAGAATAGAATAGAATAGAATAGAATAGAATAGAATAGAATAGAATAGAATAGAATAGAATAGAATAGAATAGAATAGAATAGAATAGAATAGAATAGAATAGAATAGAATAGAATAGAATAGAATAGAATAGAATAGAATAGAATAGAATAGAATAGAATAGAATAGAATAGAATAGAATAGAATAGAATAGAATAGAATAGAATAGAATAGAATAGAATAGAATAGAATAGAATAGAATAGAATAGAATAGAATAGAATAGAATAGAATAGAATAGAATAGAATAGAATAGAATAGAATAGAATAGAATAGAATAGAATAGAATAGAATAGAATAGAATAGAATAGAATAGAATAGAATAGAATAGAATAGAATAGAATAGAATAGAATAGAATAGAATAGAATAGAATAGAATAGAATAGAATAGAATAGAATAGAATAGAATAGAATAGAATAGAATAGAATAGAATAGAATAGAATAGAATAGAATAGAATAGAATAGAATAGAATAGAATAGAATAGAATAGAATAGAATAGAATAGAATAGAATAGAATAGAATAGAATAGAATAGAATAGAATAGAATAGAATAGAATAGAATAGAATAGAATAGAATAGAATAGAATAGAATAGAATAGAATAGAATAGAATAGAATAGAATAGAATAGAATAGAATAGAATAGAATAGAATAGAATAGAATAGAATAGAATAGAATAGAATAGAATAGAATAGAATAGAATAGAATAGAATAGAATAGAATAGAATAGAATAGAATAGAATAGAATAGAATAGAATAGAATAGAATAGAATAGAATAGAATAGAATAGAATAGAATAGAATAGAATAGAATAGAATAGAATAGAATAGAATAGAATAGAATAGAATAGAATAGAATAGAATAGAATAGAATAGAATAGAATAGAATAGAATAGAATAGAATAGAATAGAATAGAATAGAATAGAATAGAATAGAATAGAATAGAATAGAATAGAATAGAATAGAATAGAATAGAATAGAATAGAATAGAATAGAATAGAATAGAATAGAATAGAATAGAATAGAATAGAATAGAATAGAATAGAATAGAATAGAATAGAATAGAATAGAATAGAATAGAATAGAATAGAATAGAATAGAATAGAATAGAATAGAATAGAATAGAATAGAATAGAATAGAATAGAATAGAATAGAATAGAATAGAATAGAATAGAATAGAATAGAATAGAATAGAATAGAATAGAATAGAATAGAATAGAATAGAATAGAATAGAATAGAATAGAATAGAATAGAATAGAATAGAATAGAATAGAATAGAATAGAATAGAATAGAATAGAATAGAATAGAATAGAATAGAATAGAATAGAATAGAATAGAATAGAATAGAATAGAATAGAATAGAATAGAATAGAATAGAATAGAATAGAATAGAATAGAATAGAATAGAATAGAATAGAATAGAATAGAATAGAATAGAATAGAATAGAATAGAATAGAATAGAATAGAATAGAATAGAATAGAATAGAATAGAATAGAATAGAATAGAATAGAATAGAATAGAATAGAATAGAATAGAATAGAATAGAATAGAATAGAATAGAATAGAATAGAATAGAATAGAATAGAATAGAATAGAATAGAATAGAATAGAATAGAATAGAATAGAATAGAATAGAATAGAATAGAATAGAATAGAATAGAATAGAATAGAATAGAATAGAATAGAATAGAATAGAATAGAATAGAATAGAATAGAATAGAATAGAATAGAATAGAATAGAATAGAATAGAATAGAATAGAATAGAATAGAATAGAATAGAATAGAATAGAATAGAATAGAATAGAATAGAATAGAATAGAATAGAATAGAATAGAATAGAATAGAATAGAATAGAATAGAATAGAATAGAATAGAATAGAATAGAATAGAATAGAATAGAATAGAATAGAATAGAATAGAATAGAATAGAATAGAATAGAATAGAATAGAATAGAATAGAATAGAATAGAATAGAATAGAATAGAATAGAATAGAATAGAATAGAATAGAATAGAATAGAATAGAATAGAATAGAATAGAATAGAATAGAATAGAATAGAATAGAATAGAATAGAATAGAATAGAATAGAATAGAATAGAATAGAATAGAATAGAATAGAATAGAATAGAATAGAATAGAATAGAATAGAATAGAATAGAATAGAATAGAATAGAATAGAATAGAATAGAATAGAATAGAATAGAATAGAATAGAATAGAATAGAATAGAATAGAATAGAATAGAATAGAATAGAATAGAATAGAATAGAATAGAATAGAATAGAATAGAATAGAATAGAATAGAATAGAATAGAATAGAATAGAATAGAATAGAATAGAATAGAATAGAATAGAATAGAATAGAATAGAATAGAATAGAATAGAATAGAATAGAATAGAATAGAATAGAATAGAATAGAATAGAATAGAATAGAATAGAATAGAATAGAATAGAATAGAATAGAATAGAATAGAATAGAATAGAATAGAATAGAATAGAATAGAATAGAATAGAATAGAATAGAATAGAATAGAATAGAATAGAATAGAATAGAATAGAATAGAATAGAATAGAATAGAATAGAATAGAATAGAATAGAATAGAATAGAATAGAATAGAATAGAATAGAATAGAATAGAATAGAATAGAATAGAATAGAATAGAATAGAATAGAATAGAATAGAATAGAATAGAATAGAATAGAATAGAATAGAATAGAATAGAATAGAATAGAATAGAATAGAATAGAATAGAATAGAATAGAATAGAATAGAATAGAATAGAATAGAATAGAATAGAATAGAATAGAATAGAATAGAATAGAATAGAATAGAATAGAATAGAATAGAATAGAATAGAATAGAATAGAATAGAATAGAATAGAATAGAATAGAATAGAATAGAATAGAATAGAATAGAATAGAATAGAATAGAATAGAATAGAATAGAATAGAATAGAATAGAATAGAATAGAATAGAATAGAATAGAATAGAATAGAATAGAATAGAATAGAATAGAATAGAATAGAATAGAATAGAATAGAATAGAATAGAATAGAATAGAATAGAATAGAATAGAATAGAATAGAATAGAATAGAATAGAATAGAATAGAATAGAATAGAATAGAATAGAATAGAATAGAATAGAATAGAATAGAATAGAATAGAATAGAATAGAATAGAATAGAATAGAATAGAATAGAATAGAATAGAATAGAATAGAATAGAATAGAATAGAATAGAATAGAATAGAATAGAATAGAATAGAATAGAATAGAATCGAATAGAATAGAATAGAATAGAATAGAATAGAATAGAATAGAATAGAATAGAATAGAATAGAATAGAATAGAATAGAATAGAATAGAATAGAATAGAATAGAATAGAATAGAATAGAATAGAATAGAATAGAATAGAATAGAATAGAATAGAATAGAATAGAATAGAATAGAATAGAATAGAATAGAATAGAATAGAATAGAATAGAATAGAATAGAATAGAATAGAATAGAATAGAATAGAATAGAATAGAATAGAATAGAATAGAATAGAATAGAATAGAATAGAATAGAATAGAATAGAATAGAATAGAATAGAATAGAATAGAATAGAATAGAATAGAATAGAATCGAATAGAATAGAATAGAATAGAATAGAATAGAATAGAATAGAATAGAATAGAATAGAATAGAATAGAATAGAATAGAATAGAATAGAATAGAATAGAATAGAATAGAATAGAATAGAATAGAATAGAATAGAATAGAATAGAATAGAATAGAATAGAATGAATAGAATAGTATAGATAGAATAGAATAGAATAGAATAGAATAGAATAGAATAGAATAGAATAGAATAGAATAGAATAGAATAGAATAGAATAGAATAGAATAGAATAGAATAGAATAGAATAGAATAGAATAGAATAGAATAGAATAGAATAGAATAGAATAGAATAGAATAGAATAGAATAGAATAGAATAGAATAGAATAGAATAGAATAGAATAGAATAGAATAGAATAGAATAGAATAGAATAGAATAGAATAGAATAGAATAGAATAGAATAGAATAGAATAGAATAGAATAGAATAGAATAGAATAGAATAGAATAGAATAGAATAGAATAGAATAGAATAGAATAGAATAGAATAGAATAGAATAGAATAGAATAGAATAGAATAGAATAGAATAGAATAGAATAGAATAGAATAGAATAGAATAGAATAGAATAGAATAGAATAGAATAGAATAGAATAGAATAGAATAGAATAGAATTAGAATAGAATAGAATAGAATAGAATAGAATAGAATAGAATTAGAATAGAATAGAATAGAATAGAATAGAATAGAATAGAATAGAATAGAATAGAATAGAATAGAATAGAATAGAATAGAATAGAATAGAATAGAATAGAATAGAATAGAATAGAATAGAATAGAATAGAATAGAATAGAATAGAATAGAATAGAATAGAATAGAATAGAATAGAATAGAATAGAATAGAATAGAATAGAATAGAATAGAATAGAATAGAATAGAATTAGAATAGAATAGAATAGAATAGAATAGAATAGAATAGAATAGAATAGAATAGAATAGAATAGAATAGAATAGAATAGAATAGAATAGAATAGAATAGAATAGAATAGAATAGAATAGAATAGAATAGAATAGAATAGAATAGATAGAATAGAATAGAATAGAATAGAATAGAATAGAATAGAATAGAATAGAATAGAATAGAATAGAATAGAAAATAGAATAGAATAGAATAGAATAGAAATAGAATAGAATAGAATAGAATAGAATAGAATAGAATAGAATAGAATAGAATAGAATAGAATAGAATAGAATAGAATAGAATAGAATAGAATAGAATAGAATAGAATAGAATAGAATAGAATAGTATAGAATAGAATAGAATAGAATAGAATAGAATAGAATAGAGTAGAATAGAATAGAATAGAATAGAATAGAATAGAATAGAATAGAATAGAATAGAATAGAATAGAATAGAATAGAATAGAATAGAATAGAATAGAATAGAATAGAATAGAATAGAATAGAATAGAATAGAATAGAATAGAATAGAATAGAATAGAAATAGAATAGATAGAATAGAAATAGAATAGAAAATAAGAATAGAATAGAATAGAATAGAATCTATTAATAGAATAGAATAGAATAGAATTCTATTCTATATTCTATTCTATTCTATTCTATTCTATTCTATTCTATTCTATTCTATTCTATCTTATTCTATTCTATTCTATTCTATTCTATTCTATTCTATTCTATTCTATTCTATTCTATTCTATTCTATTTCTATTCTATTCTATTCTATTCTATTCTATTCTATTCTATTCTATTCTATTCTATTCTATTCTATTCTATTCTATTCTATTCTATTCTATTCTATTCTATTCTATTCTATTCTATTCTATTCTATTCTATTCTATTCTATTCTATTCTATTCTATTCTATTCTATTCTATTCTATTCTATTCTATTCTATTCTATTCTATTTCTATTCTATTCTATTCTATTCTATTCTATTCTATTCTATTCTATTCTATTCTATTCTATTCTATTCTATTCTATTCTATTCTATTCTATTCTATTCTATTCTATTCTATTCTATTCTATTCTATTCTATTCTATTCTATTCTATTCTATTCTATTCTATTCTATTCTATTCTATTCTATTCTATTCTATTCTATTCTATTCTATTCTATTCTATTCTATTCTATTCTATTCTATTCTATTCTATTCTATTCTATTCTATTCTATTCTATTCTATTCTATTCTATTCTATTCTATTCTATTCTATTCTATTCTATTCTATTCTATTCTATTCTATTCTATTCTATTCTATTCTATTCTATTCTATTCTATTCTATTCTATTCTATTCTATTCTATTCTATTCTATTCTATTCTATTCTATTCTATTCTATTCTATTCTATTTCTATTCTATTCTATTCTATTCTATTCTATTCTATTCTATTCTATTCTATTCTATTCTATTCTATTCTATTCTATTCTATTCTATTCTATTCTATTCTATTCTATTCTATTCTATTCTATTCTATTCTATTCTATTCTATTCTATTCTATTCTATTCTATTCTATTCTATTCTATTCTATTCTATTCTATTCTATTCTATTCTATTCTATTCTATTCTATTCTATTCTATTCTATTCTATTCTATTCTCATTCTATTCTATTCTATTCTATTCTATTCTATTCTATTCTATTCTATTCTATTCTATTCTATTCTATTCTATTCTATTCTATTCTATTCTATTACTATTCTATTTCTATTCTATTCTATTCTATTCTATTCTATTCTATTCTATTCTATTCTATTCTATTCTATTCTATTCTATTCTATTCTATTCTATTCTATTCTATTCTATTCTATTCTATTCTATTCTATTCTATTCTATTCTATTCTATTCTATTCTATTCTATTCTATTCTATTCTATATCTATTCTATTCTATTCTTCTATTCTATTCTATTCTATTCTATTCTATTCTATTCTATTCTATTCTATTCTATTCTATTCTATTCTATTCTATTCTATTCTATTTCTATTCTAATTCTATTCTAATTCTATTCTATTCTATTCTATTCTATTCTATTCTATTCTATTCTATTCTATTCTATTCTATTCTATTCTATTCTATTCTATTCTATTCTATTCTATTCTATTTAATTCTATTCTATTCTATTCTATTCTATTCTATTCTATTCTATCTATTCTATTCTATTCTATTCTATTCTATTCTATTCTATTCTATTCTATTCTATCTATTCTATTCTATTCTATTCTATTCTATTCTATTCTATTCTATTCTATTCTATTCTATTCTATTCTATTCTATTCTATTCTATTCTATTCTATTCTATTCTATTCTATTCTATTCTATTCTATTCTATTCTATTCTATTCTATTCTATTCTATTCTATTCTATTCTATTCTATTCTATTCTATTCTATTCTATTCTATTCTATTCTATTCTATTCTATTCTATTCTATTCTATTCTATTCTATTCTATTCTATTCTATTCTATTCTATTCTATTCTATTCTATTCTATTCTATTCTATTCTATTCTATTCTATTCTATTCTATTCTATTCTATTCTATTCTATTCTATTCTATTCTATTCTATTATTTATTCTATTCTATTCTATTCTATTCTATTCTATTCTATTCTATTCTATTCTATTCTATTCTATTCTATTCTATTCTATTCTATTCTATTCTATTCTATTCTATTCTATTCTATTCTATTCTATTCTATTCTATTCTATTCTATTCTATTCTATTCTATTCTATTCTATTCTATTCTATTCTATTCTATTCTATTCTATTCTATTCTATTCTATTCTATTCTATTCTATTCTATTCTATTCTATTCTATTCTATTCTATTTCTATTCTATTCTATTCTATTCTATTCTATTCTATTCTATTCTATTCTATTCTATTCTATTCTATTCTATTCTATTCTATTCTATTCTATTCTATTCTATTCTATTCTATTCTATTCTATTCTATTCTATTCTATTCTATTCTATTCTATTCTATTCTATTCTATTCTATTCTATTTATCTATTCTATTCTATTCTATTCTATTCTATTCTATTCTATTCTATTCTATTCTATTCTATTCTATTCTATTCTATTTCTATTCTATTCTATTCTATTCTATTCTATTCTATTCTATTCTATTCTATTCTATTCTATTCTATTCTATTCTATTCTATTCTATTCTATTCTATTCTATTCTATTCTATTCTATTCTATTCTATTCTATTCTTTTCTATTCTATTCTATTCTATTCTATTCTATTCTATTCTATTCTATTCTATTCTATTCTATTCTTTCTATTCTATTCTATTCTATTCTATTCTATTCTATTCTATTCTATTCTATTCTATTCTATTCTATTCTATTCTATTCTATTCTATTCTATTCTATTCTATTCTATTCTAATTCTATTCTATTCTATTCTATTCTATTCTATTCTATTCTATTCTATTCTATTCTTATTCTATTCTATTCTATTCTATTCTATTCTATTCTATTCTATTCTTATTCTATTCTATTCTATTCTATTCTATTCTATTCTATTCTATTCTATTCTATTCTATTCTATTCTATTCTATTCTATTCTATTCTATTCTATTTCTATTCTATTCTATTCTTTATTCTATTCTATTCTATTCTATTCTATTCTATTCTATTCTATTCTATTCTATTCTATTTCTATTCTATTCTATTCTATTCTATTCTATCTATTCTATTCTATTCTATTCTATTCTATTCTATTCTATTCTATTCTATTCTATATTTCTATTCTATTCTATTCTATTCTATTCTATTCTATTCTATTCTATTCTATTCTATTCTATTCTATTCTATTCTATTCTATTCTATTCTATTCTATTCTATTCTATTCTATTCTATTCTATTTATTCTATTCTATTCTATTCTATTCTATTCTATTCTATTCTATTCTATTCTATTCTATTCTATTCTATTCTATTCTATTCTATTCTATTCTATTCTATTCTATTCTATTCTATTCTATTCTATTCTATTCTATTCTATTCTATTCTATTCTATTCTATTCTATTCTATTCTATTCTATTCTATTCTATTCTATTCTATTCTTATTCTATTCTATTCTATTCTATTCTATTCTATTCTATTCTATTCTATTTTATTCTATTCTATTCTATTCTATTCTATTCTATTCTATTCTATTCTATTCTATTCTATTCTATTCTATTCTATTCTATTCTATTCTATTCTATTCTATTATTCTATTCTATTCTATTCTATTCTATTCTATTCTATTCTATTCTATTCTATTATTCTATTCTATTCTATTCTATTCTATTCTATTCTATTCTATTCTCTATTCTATTCTATTCTATTCTATTCTATTCTATTCTATTCTATTCTATTCTATTCTATTCTATTCTATTCTATTCTATTCTATTCTATTCTATTCTATTCTATTCTATTCTATTCTATTCTATTCTATTCTATTCTATTCTATTCTATTCTATTCTATTCTATTCTATTCTATTCTATTCTATTCTATTCTATTCTATTCTATTCTATTCTATTCTATTCTATTTATTCTATTCTATTCTATTCTATTCTATTCTATTCTATTCTATTCTATTCTATTCTATTCTATTCTATTCTATTCTATTCTATATTCTATTCTATTCTATTCTATTCTATTCTATTCTATTCTATTCTATTTATTCTATTCTATTCTATTCTATTCTATTCTATTCTATTCTATTCTATTCTATTCTATTCTATTCTATTCTATTCTATTCTATTCTATTCTATTCTATTCTATTCTATTCTATTCTATTCTATTCTATTCTATCTATTCTATTCTATTCTATTCTATTCTATTTATTCTATTCTATTCTATTCTATTCTATTCTATTCTATTCTATTCTATTCTATTCTATTCTATTCTATTCTATTCTATTCTATTCTATTCTATTCTATTCTATTCTATTCTATTCTATTCTATTCTATTCTATTCTATTCTATTCTATTCTATTCTATTCTATTCTATTCTATTCTATTCTATTCTATTCTATTCTATTCTATTCTATTCTATTCTATTCTATTTATTCTATTCTATTCTATTCTATTCTATTCTATTCTATTCTATTCTATTCTATTCTATTCTATTCTATTTCTATTCTATTCTTTCTATTCTATTCTATTCTATTCTATTCTATTCTATTCTATTCTATTCTATTCTATTCTATTCTAATTCTATTCTATTCTATTCTATTCTATTCTATTCTATTCTATTCTATTCTATTCTATTCTATTCTATTCTATTCTATTCTATTCTATTCTATTCTATTCTATTCTATTCTATTCTATTCTATTCTATTCTATTCTATTCTATTCTATTCTATATATTCTATTCTATTCTATTCTATTCTATTCTATTCTATTCTATTCTATTCTATTCTATTCTATTCTATTCTATTCTATTCTATTCTATTCTATTCTATTCTATTCTATTCTATTCTATTCTATTTCTATTCTATTCTATTCTATTCTATTCTATTCTATTCTATTCTATTCTATTCTATTCTATTCTATTCTATTCTATTCTATTCTATTCTATTTATTCTATTCTATTCTATTCTATTCTATTCTATTCTATTCTATTCTATTCTATTCTATTCTATTCTATTCTATTCTATTCTATTCTATTCTATTCTATTCTATTCTATTCTATTCTATTCTATTCTATTCTATTCTATTCTATTCTATTCTTTTCTATTCTATTCTATTCTATTCTATTCTATTCTATTCTATTCTATTCTATTCTATTCTATTCTATTCTATTCTATTCTATTCTATTCTATTCTATTCTATTCTATTCTATTCTATTCTATTCTATTCTATTCTATTCTATTCTATTCTATTCTATTCTATTCTATTCTATTCTATTCTATTCTATTCTATTCTATTCTATTCTATTCTATTCTATTCTATTCTATTCTATATTCTATTCTATTCTATTCTATTCTATTCTATTCTATTTATTCTATTCTATTCTATTCTATTCTATTCTATTCTATTCTATTCTATTCTATTCTATTCTATTCTATTCTATTCTATTCTATTCTATTCTATTCTATTCTATTCTATTTCTATTCTATTCTATTCTATTCTATTCTATTCTATTCTATTCTATTCTATTCTATTCTATTCTATTCTATTCTATTCTATTTCTATTCTATTCTATTCTATTCTATTCTATTCTATTCTATTCTATTCTATTCTATTCTATTCTATTCTATTCTATTCTATTCTATTCTATTCTATTCTATTCTATTCTATTCTATTCTATTCTATTCTATTCTATTCTATTCTATTCTATTCTATTCTATTCTATTCTATTCTATTCTATTCTATTCTATTCTATTCTATTCTATTCTATTCTATTCTATTCTATTCTATTCTATTCTATTCTATTCTATTCTATTCTATTCTATTCTATTCTATTCTATTCTATTCTATTCTTATTCTATTCTATTCTATTCTATTCTATTCTATTCTATTCTATTCTATTCTATTCTATTCTATTCTATTCTATTCTATTCTATTCTATTCTATTCTATTCTATTCTATTCTATTCTATTCTATTCTATTCTATCTATTCTATTCTATTCTATTCTATTCTATTCTATTCTATTCTATTCTATTCTATTCTATTCTAATTCTATTCTATTCTATTCTATTCTATTCTATTCTATTCTATTCTATTCTATTCTATTCTATTCTATTCTATTCTATTCTATTCTATTCTATTCTATTCTATTCTATTCTATTCTATTCTATTCTATTCTATTCTATTCTATTCTATTCTATTCTATTCTATTCTATTCTATTCTATTCTATTCTATTCTATTCTATTCTATTCTATTCTATTCTATTCTATTCTATTCTATTCTATTCTATTCTATTCTATTCTATTCTATTCTATTCTATTCTATTCTATTCTATTCTATTCTATTCTATTCTATTCTATTCTATTCTATTCTATTCTATTCTATTCTATTCTATTCTATTCTATTCTATTCTATTCTATTCTATTCTATTCTATTCTATTCTATTCTATTCTATTCTATTCTATTCTATTCTATTCTATCTATTCTATTCTATTCTATTCTATTCTATTCTATCTATTCTATTCTATTCTATTCTATTCTATTCTATTCTATTCTATTCTATTCTATTCTATTCTATTCTATTCTATTCTATTCTATTCTATTCTATTCTATTCTATTCTATTCTATTCTATTCTATTCTATTCTATTCTATTCTATTCTATTCTATTCTATTCTATTCTATTCTATTCTATTCTATTCTATTCTATTCTATTCTATTCTATTCTATTCTATCTATTCTATTCTATTCTATTCTATTCTATTCTATTCTATTCTATTCTATTCTATTCTATTCTATTCTATTCTATTCTATTCTATTCTATTCTATTCTATTCTATTCTATTCTATTCTATTTATTCTATTCTATTCTATTCTATTCTATTCTATTCTATTCTATTCTATTCTATTCTATTCTATTCTATTCTATTCTATTCTATTCTATTCTATTCTATTCTATTCTATTCTATTCTATTCTATTCTATTCTATTCTATTCTATTCTATTCTATTCTATTCTATTCTATTCTATTCTATTCTATTCTATTCTATTCTATTCTATTCTATTCTATTCTATTCTATTCTATTCTATTCTATTCTATTCTATTCTATTCTATTCTATTCTATTCTATTCTATTCTATTCTATTCTATTCTATTCTATTCTATTCTATTCTATTCTATTCTATTCCTATTCTATTCTATTCTATTCTATTCTATTCTATTCTATTCTATTCTATTCTATTCTATTCTATTCTATTCTATTCTATTCTATTCTATTCTATTCTATTCTATTCTATTCTATTCTATTCTATTCTATTCTATCTATTCTATTCTATTCTATTCTATTCTATTCTATTCTATTCTATTCTATTCTATTCTATTCTTTTCTATTCTATTCTATTCTATTCTATTTTTTTATTCTATTCTATTTATTCTA
Source organism: Sarcophaga variegata (assembly GCA_932273835.1). Classification (NCBI taxonomy): domain Eukaryota; kingdom Metazoa; phylum Arthropoda; class Insecta; order Diptera; family Sarcophagidae; genus Sarcophaga; species Sarcophaga variegata. Next base: position 52,679 of record CAKNZP010000101.1, read on the forward strand.
TTCTATTCTATTCTATTCTATTCTATTCTATTCTATTCTATTCTATTCTATTCTATTCTATTCTATTATTCTATTCTATTCTATTCTATTCTATTCTATTCTATTCTATTCTATTTCTATTCTATTCTATTCTATTCTATTCTATTCTATTCTATTCTATTTCTATCTATTCTATTCTATTCTATTCTATTCTATTCTATTCTATATTCTATTCTATTCTATTCTATTCTATTTCTATTCTATTCTATTCTTTCTATTCCTATTCTATTCTATTCTATTCTATTCTATTCTATTCTATTCTATTCTATTCTATTCTATACTATTCTATTCTATTCTATTCTATTCTATTCTATTCTATTCTATTCTATACTTTCTATTCTATTCTATCTATTCTATTCTATTCTATCTATCTATTCTTTCTATTCTATTCTATTCTACTTCTATTCTATTCTATTCTATTCTATTCTATTCTTTTCTATTCTATTCTAATTCTATTCTATTATATTTCTATTATTATAATTCTATTCTATTCTATTCTATTCTTTCTATTCTATCTTTTTTATTCTATTCTATTCTATTCTATTCTATTCTATACTATTCTATTCTATTCTATTCTATTCTATTCTATTCTATTCTATTCTATTCTTTACTATTCTATTTATTCTATTCTATTCTATTCTATTC
>CAKNZP010000102.1:0-30869 GCA_932273835.1 Sarcophaga variegata
AAATTGAATACCTCGACTCACAAAATTTTGAAAAATCGAATATCTCGACTCACAAAAGTAGTGCAGCTTTTTGAGTAGCACGGTTCGAAAGAGGAGGTTTTTTCCAATTAAAAAATGGCCATTTATTTTTTTGAGAATTTTCATGTATTTTTGGCCAAAATTCGATTTTTCAATATTGAATACCTCGACTCACAAAATTTTGAAAAAAATCGAATATCTCGACTCACAAAAGTAGTACAGCTTTTTGAGTAGCACGGTTCGAAAGAGGACGTTTTTTTTCAATTAAAAATGGCCATTTATTTTTTTGAGAATTTTCATGAATTTTTGGCCAAAATTCGATTTTTCAAATTGAATACCTCGACTCACAAAATTTTGAAAAAAATCGAATATCTCGACTCACAAAAGTAGTACAGCTTTTTGAGTAGCACGGTTTGAAAGAGGACGTTTTTTCCAATTAAAAATGGCCATTTATTTTTTTGAGAATTTTCATGTATTTTTGTCCAAAATTCGATTTTTCAAAATTGAATACCTCGACTCACAAAATTTTGAAAAAAAATCGAATATCTCGACTCACAAAAGTAGTACAGCTTTTTGAGTAGCACGGTTCGAAAGAGGACGTTTTATCCAATTAAAAAATGGCCATTTATTTTTTTAAGAATTTTTATGTATTTTTGGCCAAAATTCGATTTTTCAAAATTGAATACCTCGACTCACAAAATTTTAAAAAAAATGGAATATCTCGACTCACAAAAGTAGTACAGCTTCTTGAGTAACACGGTTCGAAAGAGGACATTTTTTTCAATTAAAAAATGGCGATTTATTTTTTTGAGAATTTTCATGAATTTTTGGCCAAAATTCGACTTTTCAAAATTGAATACCTCGACTCACAAAATTTTGAAAAAAATCGAATATCTCGACTCACAAAAGTAGTACAGCTTTTTGAGTAGCACGGTTCGAAAGAGGACGTTTTTTCCACTTAAAAAATGGCTATTTATTTTTTTGAGAATTTATATGTATTTTTGGCCAAAATTCGATTTTTCAAAATTGAATACCTAGACTCACAAAATTTTGAAAAAAATCGAATATCTCGACTCACAAAAGTAGTACAGCTTTTTGAGTAGCACGGTTCGAAAGAGGACGTTTTTTTCAATTAAAAAATGGCCATTTATTTTTTTGAGAATTTTCATGAATTCTTGGCCAAAATTCGCTTTTTCTAAATTGAATACCTCGACTCACAAAATTTTGAAAAAAATCGAATATCTCGACTCACAAAAGTAGTGCAGCTTTTTGAGTAGCACGGTTCGAAAGAGGACGTTTTTTCCAATTAAAAAATGGCCATTTATTTTTTTGAGAATTTTCATGTATTTTTGGCCAAAATTCGATTTTTCAATATTGAATACCTCGACTCACAAAATTTTGAAAAAAATCGAATATCTCGACTCACAAAAGTAGTACAGCTTTTTGAGTAGCACGGTTCGAAAGAGGACGTTTTTTCCAATTAAAAAATGGCCATTTATTTTTTTGAGAATTTTCATGAATTTTTGGCCAAAATTCGATTTTTCAAAATTGAATACCTCGACTCACAAAATTTTGAAAAAAATCGAATATCTCGACTCACAAAAGTAGTTCAGCTTTTTGAGTAGCACGGTTCGAAAGAGGACGTTTTTTCCAATTAAAAAATGGCCATTTATTTTTTTGAGAATTTTCATGAATTTTTGGCCAAAATTCGATTTTTCAAAATTGAATACCTCGACTCACAAAATTTTGAAAAAAATCGAATATCTCGACTCACAAAAGTAGTACAGCTTTTTGAGTAGCACGGTTCGAAAGAGGACGTTTTTTCCAATTAAAAAATGGCCATTTATTTTTTTGAGAATTTTCATGTATTTTTGGCCAAAATTCGATTTTTCAAAATTGAATACCTCGACTCACAAAATTTTGAAAAAAATCGAATATCTCGACTCACAAAAGTAGTACAGCTTTTTGAGTAGCACGGTTCGAAAGAGGACGTTTTTTCCAATTAAAAAATGGCCATTTATTTTTTTGAGAATTTTCATGAATTTTTGGCCAAAATTCGATTTTTCAAAATTGAATACCTCGACTCACAAAATATTGAAAAAAATCGAATATCTCGACTCACAAAAGTAGTACAGCTTTTTGAGTAGCACGGTTCGAAAGAGGGCGTTTTTTCCAATTAAAAATGGCCATTTATTTTTTTGAGAATTTTTATGTATTTTTGGCCAAAATTCGATTTTTCAAAATTGAATACCTCGACTCACAAAATTTTTAAAAAAATCGAATATCTCGACTCACAAAAGTAGTGCAGCTTTTTGAGTAGTACGGTTCGAAAGAAGACGTTTTTTCCAATTAAAAAATGGCAATTTATTTTTTTGAGAATTTTCATGAATTTTTGGCCAAAATTCGATTTTTCAAAATTGAATAGCTCGACTCACAAAATTTTGAAAAAAATTGAATATCTCGACTCACAAAAGTAGTACAGCTTTTTGAGTAGCACGGTTCGAAAGAGGACGTTTTTTCCAATTAAGAAATGGCCATTTATTTTTTTGAGAATTTTCATGAATTTTTGGCCAAAATTCGATTTTTCAAAATTGAATACCTCGACTCACAAAATTTTGAAAAAAATCGAATATCTCGACTCACAAAAGTAGTACAGCTTTTTGAGTAGCACGGTTCGAAAGAGGACGTTTTTTCCAATTAAAAAATGGCCATTTATTTTTTTGAGAATTTTCATGTATTTTTGGCCAAAATTCGATTTTTCAAAATTGAATACCTCGACTCACAAAATTTTGAAAAAAATCGAATAAGAGGACGTTTTTTCCAATTAAAAAATGGCCATTTATTTTTTTGAGAATTTTCATGAATTTTTGGCCAAAATTCGATTTTTCAAAATTGAATACCTCGACTCACAAAATTTTGAAAAAAATCGAATATCTCGACTCACAAAAGTAGTACAGCTTTTTGAGTAGCACGGTTCGAAAGAGGACGTTTTTTCCAATTAAAAAATGGCCATTTATTTTTTTGAGAATTTTCATGAATTTTTGGCCAAAATTCGATTTTTCAAAATTGAATACCTCGACTCACAAAATTTTGAAAAAAATCGAATATCTCGACTCACAAAAGTAGTACAGCTTTTTGAGTAGCACGGTTTGAAAGAGGACGTTTTTTCCAATTAAAAATGGCGATTTATTTTTTTGAGAATTTTCATGTATTTTTGTCCAAAATTCGATTTTTCAAAATTGAATACCTCGACTCACAAAATTTTGAAAAAAAATCGAATATCTCGACTCACAAAAGTAGTACAGCTTTTTGAGTAGCACGGTTCGAAAGAGGACGTTTTTTCCACTTAAAAAATGGCTATTTATTTTTTTGAGAATTTATATGTATTTTTGGCCAAAATTCGATTTTTCAAAATTGAATACCTAGACTCACAAAATTTTGAAAAAAATCGAATATCTCGACTCACAAAAGTAGTACAGCTTTTTGAGTAGCACGGTTCGAAAGAGGACGTTTTTTTCAATTAAAAAATGGCCATTTATTTTTTTGAGAATTTTCATGAATTCTTGGCCAAAATTCGCTTTTTCTAAATTGAATACCTCGACTCACAAAATTTTGAAAAAAATCGAATATCTCGACTCACAAAAGTAGTGCAGCTTTTTGAGTAGCACGGTTCGAAAGAGGACGTTTTTTCCAATTAAAAAATGGCCATTTATTTTTTTGAGAATTTTCATGTATTTTTGGCCAAAATTCGATTTTTCAATATTGAATACCTCGACTCACAAAATTTTGAAAAAAATCGAATATCTCGACTCACAAAAGTAGTACAGCTTTTTGAGTAGCACGGTTCGAAAGAGGACGTTTTTTCCAATTAAAAAATGGCCATTTATTTTTTTGAGAATTTTCATGAATTTTTGGCCAAAATTCGATTTTTCAAAATTGAATACCTCGACTCACAAAATTTTGAAAAAAATCGAATATCTCGACTCACAAAAGTAGTTCAGCTTTTTGAGTAGCACGGTTCGAAAGAGGACGTTTTTTCCAATTAAAAAATGGCCATTTATTTTTTTGAGAATTTTCATGAATTTTTGGCCAAAATTCGATTTTTCAAAATTGAATACCTCGACTCACAAAATTTTGAAAAAAATCGAATATCTCGACTCACAAAAGTAGTACAGCTTTTTGAGTAGCACGGTTCGAAAGAGGACGTTTTTTCCAATTAAAAAATGGCCATTTATTTTTTTGAGAATTTTCATGTATTTTTGGCCAAAATTCGATTTTTCAAAATTGAATACCTCGACTCACAAAATTTTGAAAAAAATCGAATATCTCGACTCACAAAAGTAGTACAGCTTTTTGAGTAGCACGGTTCGAAAGAGGACGTTTTTTCCAATTAAAAAATGGCCATTTATTTTTTTGAGAATTTTCATGAATTTTTGGCCAAAATTCGATTTTTCAAAATTGAATACCTCGACTCACAAAATATTGAAAAAAATCGAATATCTCGACTCACAAAAGTAGTACAGCTTTTTGAGTAGCACGGTTCGAAAGAGGGCGTTTTTTCCAATTAAAAATGGCCATTTAATTTTTTGAGAATTTTTATGTATTTTTGGCCAAAATTCGATTTTTCAAAATTGAATACCTCGACTCACAAAATTTTTAAAAAAATCGAATATCTCGACTCACAAAAGTAGTGCAGCTTTTTGAGTAGTACGGTTCGAAAGAAGACGTTTTTTCCAATTAAAAAATGGCAATTTATTTTTTTGAGAATTTTCATGAATTTTTGGCCAAAATTCGATTTTTCAAAATTGAATAGCTCGACTCACAAAATTTTGAAAAAAATTGAATATCTCGACTCACAAAAGTAGTACAGCTTTTTGAGTAGCACGGTTCGAAAGAGGACGTTTTTTCCAATTAAGAAATGGCCATTTATTTTTTTGAGAATTTTCATGAATTTTTGGCCAAAATTCGATTTTTCAAAATTGAATACCTCGACTCACAAAATTTTGAAAAAAATCGAATATCTCGACTCACAAAAGTAGTACAGCTTTTTGAGTAGCACGGTTCGAAAGAGGACGTTTTTTCCAATTAAAAAATGGCCATTTATTTTTTTGAGAATTTTCATGTATTTTTGGCCAAAATTCGATTTTTCAAAATTGAATACCTCGACTCACAAAATTTTGAAAAAATCGAATAAGAGGACGTTTTTTCCAATTAAAAAATGGCCATTTATTTTTTTGAGAATTTTCATGAATTTTTGGCCAAAATTCGATTTTTCAAAATTGAATACCTCGACTCACAAAATTTTGAAAAAAATCGAATATCTCGACTCACAAAAGTAGTACAGCTTTTTGAGTAGCACGGTTCGAAAGAGGACGTTTTTTCCAATTAAAAAATGGCCATTTATTTTTTTGAGAATTTTCATGAATTTTTGGCCAAAATTCGATTTTTCAAAATTGAATACCTCGACTCACAAAATTTTGAAAAAAATCGAATATCTCGACTCACAAAAGTAGTACAGCTTTTTGAGTAGCACGGTTTGAAAGAGGACGTTTTTTCCAATTAAAAATGGCGATTTATTTTTTTGAGAATTTTCATGTATTTTTGTCCAAAATTCGATTTTTCAAAATTGAATACCTCGACTCACAAAATTTTGAAAAAAAATCGAATATCTCGACTCACAAAAGTAGTACAGCTTTTTGAGTAGCACGGTTCGAAAGAGGACGTTTTTTCCACTTAAAAAATGGCTATTTATTTTTTTGAGAATTTATATGTATTTTTGGCCAAAATTCGATTTTTCAAAATTGAATACCTAGACTCACAAAATTTTGAAAAAAATCGAATATCTCGACTCACAAAAGTAGTACAGCTTTTTGAGTAGCACGGTTCGAAAGAGGACGTTTTTTTCAATTAAAAAATGGCCATTTATTTTTTTGAGAATTTTCATGAATTCTTGGCCAAAATTCGCTTTTTCTAAATTGAATACCTCGACTCACAAAATTTTGAAAAAAATCGAATATCTCGACTCACAAAAGTAGTGCAGCTTTTTGAGTAGCACGGTTCGAAAGAGGACGTTTTTTCCAATTAAAAAATGGCCATTTATTTTTTTGAGAATTTTCATGTATTTTTGGCCAAAATTCGATTTTTCAATATTGAATACCTCGACTCACAAAATTTTGAAAAAAATCGAATATCTCGACTCACAAAAGTAGTACAGCTTTTTGAGTAGCACGGTTCGAAAGAGGACGTTTTTTCCAATTAAAAAATGGCCATTTATTTTTTTGAGAATTTTCATGAATTTTTGGCCAAAATTCGATTTTTCAAAATTGAATACCTCGACTCACAAAATTTTGAAAAAAATCGAATATCTCGACTCACAAAAGTAGTTCAGCTTTTTGAGTAGCACGGTTCGAAAGAGGACGTTTTTTCCAATTAAAAAATGGCCATTTATTTTTTTGAGAATTTTCATGAATTTTTGGCCAAAATTCGATTTTTCAAAATTGAATACCTCGACTCACAAAATTTTGAAAAAAATCGAATATCTCGACTCACAAAAGTAGTACAGCTTTTTGAGTAGCACGGTTCGAAAGAGGACGTTTTTTCCAATTAAAAAATGGCCATTTATTTTTTTGAGAATTTTCATGTATTTTTGGCCAAAATTCGATTTTTCAAAATTGAATACCTCGACTCACAAAATTTTGAAAAAAATCGAATATCTCGACTCACAAAAGTAGTACAGCTTTTTGAGTAGCACGGTTCGAAAGAGGACGTTTTTTCCAATTAAAAAATGGCCATTTATTTTTTTGAGAATTTTCATGAATTTTTGGCCAAAATTCGATTTTTCAAAATTGAATACCTCGACTCACAAAATATTGAAAAAAATCGAATATCTCGACTCACAAAAGTAGTACAGCTTTTTGAGTAGCACGGTTCGAAAGAGGGCGTTTTTTCCAATTAAAAATGGCCATTTATTTTTTTGAGAATTTTTATGTATTTTTGGCCAAAATTCGATTTTTCAAAATTGAATACCTCGACTCACAAAATTTTTAAAAAAATCGAATATCTCGACTCACAAAAGTAGTGCAGCTTTTTGAGTAGTACGGTTCGAAAGAAGACGTTTTTTCCAATTAAAAAATGGCAATTTATTTTTTAGAGAATTTTCATGAATTTTTGGCCAAAATTCGATTTTTCAAAATTGAATAGCTCGACTCACAAAATTTTGAAAAAAATTGAATATCTCGACTCACAAAAGTAGTACAGCTTTTTGAGTAGCACGGTTCGAAAGAGGACGTTTTTTCCAATTAAGAAATGGCCATTTATTTTTTTGAGAATTTTCATGAATTTTTGGCCAAAATTCGATTTTTCAAAATTGAATACCTCGACTCACAAAATTTTGAAAAAAATCGAATATCTCGACTCACAAAAGTAGTACAGCTTTTTGAGTAGCACGGTTCGAAAGAGGACGTTTTTTCCAATTAAAAAATGGCCATTTATTTTTTTGAGAATTTTCATGTATTTTTGGCCAAAATTCGATTTTTCAAAATTGAATACCTCGACTCACAAAATTTTGAAAAAATCGAATAAGAGGACGTTTTTTCCAATTAAAAAATGCCCACTTATTTTTTTGAGAATTTTCATGAATTTTTGGCCAAAATTCGATTTTTCAAAATTGAATACCTCGACTCACAAAATTTTGAAAAAAATCGAATATCTCGACTCACAAAAGTAGTACAGCTTTTTGAGTAGCACGGTTCGAAAGAGGACGTTTTTTCCAATTAAAAAATGGCCATTTATTTTTTTGAGAATTTTCATGTATTTTTGGCCAAAATTCGATTTTTCAAAATTGAATACCTCGACTCACAAAATTTTGAAAAAAATCGAATATCTCGACTCACAAAAGTAGTACAGTTTTTGAGTAGCACGGTTCGAAAGAGGACGTTTTTTCCAATTAAAAAATGGCCATTTATTTTTTTGAGAATTTTCATGTATTTTTGGCCAAAATTCGATTTTTCAAAATTGAATACCTCGACTCACAAAATTTTGAAAAAAATCGAATATCTCGACTCACAAACGTAGTACAGCTTTTTGAGTAGCACGGTTCGAAAGAGGACGTTTTTTCCAATTAAAAAATGGCCATTTATTTTTTTGAGAATTTTCATGAATTCTTGGCCAAAATTCGCTTTTTCTAAATTGAATACCTCGACTCACAAAATTTTGAAAAAAATCGAATATCTCGACTCACAAAAGTAGTACAGCTTTTTGAGTAGCACGGTTCGAAAGAGGACGTTTTTTTCAATTAAAAATGGCCATTTATTTTTTTGAGAATTTTCATGAATTTTTGGCCAAAATTCGATTTTTCAAAATTGAATACCTCGACTCACAAAATTTTGAAAAAAATCGAATATCTCGACTCACAAAAGTAGTTCAGCTTTTTGAGTAGCACGGTTCGAAAGAGGACGTTTTTTCCAATTAAAAAATGGCCATTTATTTTTTTGAGAATTTTCATGAATTTTTGGCCAAAATTCGATTTTTCAAAATTGAATACCTCGACTCACAAAATTTTGAAAAAAATCGAATATCTCGACTCACAAAAGTAGTACAGCTTTTTGAGTAGCACGGTTCGAAAGAGGACGTTTTTTCCAATTAAAAAATGGCCATTTATTTTTTTGAGAATTTTCATGAATTTTTGGCCAAAATTCGATTTTTCAAAATTGAATACCTCGACTCACAAAATTTTGAAAAAAATCGAATATCTCGACTCACAAAAGTAGTACAGCTTTTTGAGTAGCACGGTTCGAAAGAGGACGTTTTTTCCAATTAAAAATGGCCATTTATTTTTTTGAGAATTTTCATGTATTTTTGTCCAAAATTCTATTTTTCAAAATTGAATACCTCGACTCAAAAAATTTTGAAAAAAATCGAATATCTCGACTCACAAAAGTAGTACAGCTTTTTGAGTAGCACGGTTCGAAAGAGGACGTTTTATCCAATTAAAAAATGGCCATTTATTTTTTTAAGAATTTTTATGTATTTTTGGCCAAAATTCGATTTTTCAAAATTGAATACCTCGACTCACAAAATTTTGAAAAAAATCGAATATCTCGACTCACAAAAGTAGTACAGCTTTTTGAGTAGCACGGTTCGAAAGAGGACGTTTTTTCCAATTAAAAAATGGCCATTTATTTTTTTGAGAATTTTCATGAATTTTTGGCCAAAATTCGATTTTTCAAAATTGCATACCTCGACTCACAAAATTTTGAAAAAAATCGAATATCTCGACTCACAAAAGTAGTACAGCTTTTTGAGTAGCACGGTTCGAAAGAGGACGTTTTTTCCAATTAAAAATGGCCATTTATTTTTTTGAGAATTTTCATATATTTTTGTCCAAAATTCGATTTTTCAAAATTGAATACCTCGGCTCACAAAATTTTGAAAAAAATCGAATATCTCGACTCACAAAAGTAGTACAGCTTTTTGAGTAGCACGGTTCGAAAGAGGACGTTTTATCCAATTAGAAAATGGCAATTTATTTTTTTAAGAATTTTTATGTATTTTTGGCCAAAATTCGATTTTTCAAAATTGAATACCTCGACTCACAAAATTTTAAAAAAAATCGAATATCTCGACTCACAAAAGTAGTACAGCTTCTTGAGTAACACGGTTCGAAAGAGGACGTTTTTTTCAATTAAAAAATGGCCTTTTTTTTTTTTGAGAATTTTCATGAATTTTTGGCCAAAATTCGACTTTTCAAAATTGAATACCTCGACTCACAAAATTTTGAAAAAAATCGAATATCTCGACTCACAAAAGTAGTACAGCTTTTTGAGTAGCACGGTTCGAAAGAGGACGTTTTTTCCAATTAAAAAATGGCCATTTATTTTTTTGAGAATTTACATGAATTTTTGGCCAAAATTCGTTTTTTCAAAATTGAATACCTCGACTCACAAAATTTTGAAAAAATCGAATATCTCGACTCACAAAAGTAGTGCAGCTTTTTGAGTAGCACGGTTCGAAAGAGGACATTTTTTCCAATTAAAAAATGGCCATTTATTTTTTTGAGAATTTTCATGTATTTTTGGCCAAAATTCGATTTTTCAATATTGAATACCTCGACTCACAAAATTTTGAAAAAAATCGAATATCTCGACTCACAAAAGTAGTACAGCTTTTTGAGTAGCACGGTTCGAAAGAGGACGTTTTTTCCAATTAAAAAATGGCCATTTATTTTTTTGAGAATTTTCATGAATTTTTGGCCAAAATTCGATTTTTCAAAATTGAATACCTCGACTCACAAAATTTTGAAAAAAATCGAATATCTCGACTCACAAAAGTAGTACAGCTTTTTGAGTAGCACGGTTCGAAAGAGGACGTTTTTTCCAATTAAAAAATGGCCATTTATTTTTTTGAGAATTTTCATGTATTTTTGGCCAAAATTCGATTTTTCAAAATTGAATACCTCGACTCACAAAATTTTGAAAAAATCGAATATCTCGACTCACAAAAGTAGTACAGCTTTTTGAGTAGCACGATTCGAAAGAGGACGTTTTTTCCAATTAAAAAATGGCCATTTATTTTTTTGAGAATTTTCATGAATTTTTGGCCAAAATTCGCTTTTTCAAAATTGAATACCTCGACTCACAAAATTTTGAAAAAAATCGAATAAGAGGACGTTTTTTCCAATTAAAAAATGGCCATTTATTTTTTTGAGAATTTTCATGAATTTTTGGCCAAAATTCGATTTTTCAAAATTGAATACCTCGACTCACAAAATTTTGAAAAAAATCGAATATCTCGACTCACAAAAGTAGTACAGCTTTTTGAGTAGCACGGTTCGAAAGAGGACGTTTTTTCCAATTAAAAAATGGCCATTTATTTTTTTGAGAATTTTCATGTATTTTTGGCCAAAATTCGATTTTTCAAAATTGAATACCTCGACTCACAAAATTTTGAAAAAAATCGAATATCTCGACTCACAAAAGTAGTACAGCTTTTTGAGTAGCACGGTTCGAAAGAGGACGTTTTTTCCAATTAAAAAATGGCCATTTATTTTTTTGAGAATTTTCATGTATTTTTGGCCAAAATTCGATTTTTCAAAATTGAATACCTAGACTCACAAAATTTTGAAAAAAATCGAATATCTCGACTCACAAAAGTAGTACAGCTTTTTGAGTAGCACGGTTCGAAAGAGGACGTTTTTTCCAATTAAAAAATGGCCATTTATTTTTTTGAGAATTTTCATGTATTTTTGGCCAAAATTCGATTTTTCAATATTGAATACCTCGACTCACAAAATTTTGAAAAAAATCGAATATCTCGACTCACAAAAGTAGTACAGCTTTTTGAGGAGCACGGTTCGAAAGAGGACTTTTTTTCCAATTAAAAATGGCCATTTATTTTTTTGAGAATTTTCATGAATTTTTGGCCAAAATTCGATTTTTCAAAATTGAATACCTCGACTCACAAAATTTTGAAAAAAATCGAATATCTCGACTCACAAAAGTAGTTCAGCTTTTTGAGTAGCACGGTTCGAAAGAGGACGTTTTTTCCAATTAAAAAATGGCCATTTATTTTTTTGAGAATTTTCATGAATTTTTGGCCAAAATTCGATTTTTCAAAATTGAATACCTCGACTCACAAAATTTTGAAAAAAATCGAATATCTCGACTCACAAACGTAGTACAGCTTTTTGAGTAGCACGGTTCGAAAGAGGACGTTTTTTCCAATTAAAAAATGGCCATTTATTTTTTTGAGAATTTTCATGAATTCTTGGCCAAAATTCGCTTTTTCTAAATTGAATACCTCGACTCACAAAATTTTGAAAAAAATCGAATATCTCGACTCTCAAAAGTAGTGCAGCTTTTTGAGTAGCACGGTTCGAAAGAGGACGTTTTTTCCAATTAAAAAATGGCCATTTATTTTTTTGAGAATTTTCATGTATTTTTGGCCAAAATTCGATTTTCAATATTGAATACCTCGACTCACAAAATTTTGAAAAAAATCGAATATCTCGACTCACAAAAGTAGTTCAGCTTTTTGAGTAGCACGGTTCGAAAGAGGACGTTTTTTCCAATTAAAAAATGGCCATTTATTTTTTTGAGAATTTTCATGAATTTTTGGCCAAAATTCGATTTTTCAAAATTGAATACCTCGACTCACAAAATTTTGAAAAAAATCGAATATCTCGACTCACAAAAGTAGTACAGCTTTTTGAGTAGCACGGTTCGAAAGAGGACGTTTTTTCCAATTAAAAAATGGCCATTTATTTTTTTGAGAATTTTCATGAATTCTTGGCCAAAATTCGCTTTTTCTAAATTGAATACCTCGACTCACAAAATTTTGAAAAAAATCGAATATCTCGACTCACAAAAGTAGTGCAGCTTTTTGAGTAGCACGGTTCGAAAGAGGACGTTTTTTCCAATTAAAAAATGGCCATTTATTTTTTTGAGAATTTTCATGTATTTTTGGCCAAAATTCGATTTTTCAATATTGAATACCTCGACTCACAAAATTTTGAAAAAAATCGAATATCTCGACTCACAAAAGTAGTACAGCTTTTTGAGTAGCACGGTTCGAAAGAGGACTTTTTTTCCAATTAAAAATGGCCATTTATTTTTTTGAGAATTTTCATGAATTTTTGGCCAAAATTCGATTTTTCAAAATTGAATACCTCGACTCACAAAATTTTGAAAAAAATCGAATATCTCGACTCACAAAAGTAGTTCAGCTTTTTGAGTAGCACGGTTCGAAAGAGGACGTTTTTTCCAATTAAAAAATGGCCATTTATTTTTTTGAGAATTTTCATGAATTTTTGGCCAAAATTCGATTTTTCAAAATTGAATACCTCGACTCACAAAATTTTGAAAAAAATCGAATATCTCGACTCACAAAAGTAGTACAATTTTTTGAGTAGCACGGTTCGAAAGAGGACGTTTTTTCCAATTAAAAAATGGCCATTTATTTTTTTGTGAATTTTCATGAATTTTTGGCCAAAATTCGATTTTTCAAAATTGAATACCTCGACTCACAAAATTTTGAAAAAAATCGAATATCTCGACTCACAAACGTAGTACAGCTTTTTGAGTAGCACGGTTCGAAAGAGGACGTTTTTTCCAATTAAAAAATGGCCATTTATTTTTTTGAGAATTTTCATGAATTCTTGGCCAAAATTCGCTTTTTCTAAATTGAATACCTCGACTCACAAAATTTTGAAAAAAATCGAATATCTCGACTCACAAAAGTAGTGCAGCTTTTTGAGTAGCACGGTTCGAAAGAGGACGTTTTTTCCAATTAAAAAATGGCCATTTATTTTTTTGAGAATTTTCATGTATTTTTGGCCAAAATTCGATTTTCAATATTGAATACCTCGACTCACAAAATTTTGAAAAAAATCGAATATCTCGACTCACAAAAGTAGTACAGCTTTTTGAGTAGCACGGTTCGAAAGAGGACTTTTTTTCCAATTAAAAATGGCCATTTATTTTTTTGAGAATTTTCATGAATTTTTGGCCAAAATTCGATTTTTCAAAATTGAATACCTCGACTCACAAAATTTTGAAAAAAATCGAATATCTCGACTCACAAAAGTAGTTCAGCTTTTTGAGTAGCACGGTTCGAAAGAGGACGTTTTTTCCAATTAAAAAATGGCCATTTATTTTTTTGAGAATTTTCATGAATTTTTGGCCAAAATTCGATTTTTCAAAATTGAATACCTCGACTCACAAAATTTTGAAAAAAATCGAATATCTCGACTCACAAAAGTAGTACAGCTTTTTGAGTAGCACGGTTCGAAAGAGGACGTTTTTTCCAATTAAAAATGGCCATTTATTTTTTTGAGAATTTTCATGAATTCTTGGCCAAAATTCGCTTTTTCTAAATTGAATACCTCGACTCACAAAATTTTGAAAAAAATCGAATATCTCGACTCACAAAAGTAGTGCAGCTTTTTGAGTAGCACGGTTCGAAAGAGGACGTTTTTTCCAATTAAAAAATGGCCATTTATTTTTTTGAGAATTTTCATGTATTTTTGGCCAAAATTCGATTTTTCAATATTGAATACCTCGACTCACAAAATTTTGAAAAAAATCGAATATCTCGACTCACAAAAGTAGTACAGCTTTTTGAGTAGCACGGTTCGAAAGAGGACTTTTTTTCCAATTAAAAATGGCCATTTATTTTTTTGAGAATTTTCATGAATTTTTGGCCAAAATTCGATTTTTCAAAATTGAATACCTCGACTCACAAAATTTTGAAAAAAATCGAATATCTCGACTCACAAAAGTAGTTCAGCTTTTTGAGTAGCACGGTTCGAAAGAGGACGTTTTTTCCAATTAAAAAATGGCCATTTATTTTTTTGAGAATTTTCATGAATTTTTGGCCAAAATTCGATTTTTCAAAATTGAATACCTCGACTCACAAAATTTTGAAAAAAATCGAATATCTCGACTCACAAAAGTAGTACAATTTTTTGAGTAGCACGGTTCGAAAGAGGACGTTTTTTCCAATTAAAAAATGGCCATTTATTTTTTTGAGAATTTTCATGAATTTTTGGCCAAAATTCGATTTTTCAAAATTGAATACCTCGACTCACCAAATTTTGAAAAAAATCGAATATCTCGACTCACAAAAGTAGTACAGCTTTTTGAGTAGCACGGTTCGAAAGAGGACGTTTTTTCCAATTAAAAATGGCCATTTATTTTTTTGAGAATTTTCATGTATTTTTGTCCAAAATTCGATTTTTCAAAATTGAATACCTCGACTCACAAAATTTTGAAAAAAATCTAATATCTCGACTCACAAAAGTCGTACAGCTTTTTGAGTAGCACGGTTCGAAAGCGGACGTTTTATCCAATTAAAAAATGGCCATTTATTTTTTTAAGAATTTTTATGTATTTTTGGCCAAAATTCGATTTTTCAAAATTGAATACCTCGACTCACAAAATTTTAAAAAAAATCGAATATCTCGACTCACAAAAGTAGTACAGCTTCTTGAGTAACACGGTTCGAAAGAGGACGTTTTTTTCAATTAAAAAATGGCCATTTATTTTTTTGAGAATTTTCATGAATTTTTGGCCAAAATTCGACTTTTCAAAATTGAATACCTCGACTAACAAAATTTTTAATAAAATCGAATATCTCGACTCACAAAAGTAGTGCAGCTTTTTGAGTAGTACAGTTCGAAAGAGGACGTTTTTTCCAATTAAAAAATGGCCATTTATTTTTTTGAGAATTTTCATGTATTTTGGGCCAAAATTCGAATTTTAAAAATTGAATACCTCGACTCACAAAATTTTGAAAAAAATCGAATATCTCGACTCACAAAAGTAGTACAGCTTTTTGAGTAGCACGGTTCGAAAGAGGACGTTTTTTCCAATTAAAAAATGGCCATTTATTTTTTTGAGAATTTTCATGAATTTTTGGCCAAAATTCGATTTTTCAAAATTGAATACCTCGACTCACAAAATTTTGAAAAAATCGAATATCTCGACTCACAAAAGTAGTGCAGCTTTTTGAGTAGCACGGTTCGAAAGAGGACGTTTTTTCCAATTAAAAAATGGCCATTTATTTTTTTGAGAATTTTCATGTATTTTTGGCCAAAATTCGATTTTTCAATATTGAATACCTCGACTCACAAAATTTGGAAAAAAATCGAATATCTCGACTCACAAAAGTAGTACAGCTTTTTGAGTAGCACGGTTCGAAAGAGGACGTTTTTTCCAATTAAAAAATGGCCATTTATTTTTTTGAGAATTTTCATGAATTTTTGGCCAAAATTCGATTTTTCAAAATTGAATACCTCGACTCACAAAATTTTGAAAAAAATCGAATATCTCGACTCACAAAAGTAGTACAGCTTTTTGAGTAGCACGGTTCGAAAGAGGACGTTTTTTCCAATTAAAAAATGGCCATTTATTTTTTTGAGAATTTTCATGTATTTTTGGCCAAAACTCGATTTTTCAAAATTGAATACCTCGACTCACAAAATTTTGAAAAAATCGAATATCTCGACTCACAAAAGTAGTACAGCTTTTTGAGTAGCACGGTTCGAAAGAGGACATTTTTTCCAATTAAAAAATGGCCATTTATTTTTTGAGAATTTTCATGAATTTTTGGCCAAAATTCGCTTTTTCAAAATTGAATACCTCGACTCACAAAATTTTGAAAAAGGACGTTTTTTCCAATTAAAAAATGGCCATTTATTTTTTTGAGAATTTTCATGTATTTTTGGTCAAAATTCGATTTTTCAAAATTGAATACCTCGACTCACAAAATTTTGAAAAAAATCGAATATCTCGACTCACAAAAGTAGTACAGCTTTTTGAGTAGCACGGTTCGAAAGAGGACGTTTTTTTCCAATTAAAAAATGGCCATTTATTTTTTTGAGAATTTTCATGAATTTTTGGCCAAAATTCGATTTTTCAAAATTGAATACCTCGACTCACAAAATTTTGAAAAAAATCGAATATCTCGACTTACAAAAGTAGTACAGCTTTTTGAGTAGCACGGTTCGAAAGAGGACGTTTTTTCCAATTAAAAAATGGCCATTTATTTTTTTGAGAATTTTCATGAATTTTTGTCCAAAATTCGCTTTTTCAAAATTGAATACCTCGACTCACAAAATTTTGAAAAAATCGAATATCTCGACTCACAAAAGTAGTGCAGCTTTTTGAGTAGCACGGTTCGAAAGAGGACGTTTTTTCCAATTAAAAAATGGCCATTTATTTTTTTGAGAATTTTCATGTATTTTTGGCCAAAATTCGATTTTTCAAAATTGAATACCTCGACTCACAAAATTTTGAAAAAAATCGAATATCTCGACTCACAAAAGTAGTACAGCTTTTTGAGTAGCACGGTTCGAAAGAGGACGTTTTTTCCAATTAAAAAATGGCCATTTATTTTTTTGAGAATTTTCATGTATTTTTGGCCAAAATTCGATTTTTCAAAATTGAATACCTCGACTCACAAAATTTTGAAAAAATCGAATATCTCGACTCACAAAAGTAGTACAGCTTTTTGAGTAGCACGGTTCGAAAGAGGACGTTTTTTCCAATTAAAAAATGGCCATTTATTTTTTTGAGAATTTTCATGAATTTTTGGTCAAAATTCGATTTTTCAAAATTGAATACCTCGACTCACAAAATTTTGAAAAAAATCGAATATCTCTACTCACAAAAGTAGTACAGCTTTTTGAGTAGCACGGTTCGAAAGAGGACGTTTTTTCCAATTAAAAAATGGCCATTTATTTTTTTGAGAATTTTCATGAATTTTTGGCCAAAATTCGAATTTTCAAAATTGAATACCTCGACTCACAAAATTTTGAAAAAAATCGAATATCTCGACTTACAAAAGTAGTACAGCTTTTTGAGTAGCACGGTTCGAAAGAGGACGTTTTTTCCAATTAAAAAATGGCCATTTATTTTTTTGAGAATTTTCATGAATTTTTGGCCAAAATTCGCTTTTTCAAAATTGAATACCTCGACTCACAAAATTTTGAAAAAATCGAATATCTCGACTCACAAAAGTAGTGCAGCTTTTTGAGTAGCACGGTTCGAAAGAGGACGTTTTTTCCAATTAAAAAATGGCCATTTATTTTTTTGAAAATTTTCATGTATTTTTGGCCAAAATTCGTTTTTTCAATATTGAATACCTCGACTCACAAAATTTTGAAAAAATCGAATATCTCGACTCACAAAAGTAGTACAGCTTTTTGAGTAGCACGGTTCGAAAGAGGACGTTTTTTCCAATTAAAAAATGGCCATTTTTTTTTTTGAGAATTTTCATGAATTTTTGGCCAAAATTCGATTTTTCAAAATTGAATATCTCGACTCACAAAATTTTGAAAAAATCGAATATCTCGACTCACAAAAGTAGTGCAGCTTTTTGAGTAGCACGGTTCGAAAGAGGACGTTTTTCCAATTAAAAAATGGCCATTTATTTTTTTGAGAATTTTCATGTATTTTTGGCCAAAATTCGTTTTTTTCAATATTGAATACCTCGACTCACAAAATTTTGAAAAAAATCGAATATCTCGACTCACAAAAGTAGTACAGCTTTTTGAGTAGCACGGTTCGAAAGAGGACGTTTTTTCCAATTAAAAAATGGCCATTTATTTTTTTGAGAATTTTCATGAATTTTTGACCAAAATTCGATTTTTCAAAATTGAATACCTCGACTCACAAAATTTTGAAAAAAATCGAATATCTCGACTCACAAAAGTAGTACAGCTTTTTGAGTAGCACGGTTCGAAAGAGGACTTTTTTTCCAATTAAAAATGGCCATTTATTTTTTTGAGAATTTTCATGAATTTTTGGCCAAAATTCGATTTTTCAAAATTGAATACCTCGACTCACAAAATTTTGAAAAAAATCGAATATCTCGACTCACAAAAGTAGTTCAGCTTTTTGAGTAGCACGGTTCGAAAGAGGACGTTTTTTCCAATTAAAAAATGGCCATTTATTTTTTTGAGAATTTTCATGAATTTTTGGCCAAAATTCGATTTTTCAAAATTGAATACCTCGACTCACAAAATTTTGAAAAAAATCGAATATCTCGACTCACAAAAGTAGTACAATTTTTTGAGTAGCACGGTTCGAAAGAGGACGTTTTTTCCAATTAAAAAATGGCCATTTATTTTTTTGAGAATTTTCATGAATTTTTGGCCAAAATTCGATTTTTCAAAATTGAATACCTCGACTCACCAAATTTTGAAAAAAATCGAATATCTCGACTCACAAAAGTAGTACAGCTTTTTGAGTAGCACGGTTCGAAAGAGGACGTTTTTTCCAATTAAAAATGGCCATTTATTTTTTTGAGAATTTTCATGTATTTTTGTCCAAAATTCGATTTTTCAAAATTGAATACCTCGACTCACAAAATTTTGAAAAAAATCTAATATCTCGACTCACAAAAGTCGTACAGCTTTTTGAGTAGCACGGTTCGAAAGCGGACGTTTTATCCAATTAAAAAATGGCCATTTATTTTTTTAAGAATTTTTATGTATTTTTGGCCAAAATTCGATTTTTCAAAATTGAATACCTCGACTCACAAAATTTTAAAAAAAATCGAATATCTCGACTCACAAAAGTAGTACAGCTTCTTGAGTAACACGGTTCGAAAGAGGACGTTTTTTTCAATTAAAAAATGGCCATTTATTTTTTTGAGAATTTTCATGAATTTTTGGCCAAAATTCGACTTTTCAAAATTGAATACCTCGACTAACAAAATTTTTAATAAAATCGAATATCTCGACTCACAAAAGTAGTGCAGCTTTTTGAGTAGTACAGTTCGAAAGAGGACGTTTTTTTCCAATTAAAAAATGGCCATTTATTTTTTTGAGAATTTTCATGTATTTTGGGCCAAAATTCGAATTTTAAAAATTGAATACCTCGACTCACAAAATTTTGAAAAAAATCGAATATCTCGACTCACAAAAGTAGTACAGCTTTTTGAGTAGCACGGTTCGAAAGAGGACGTTTTTTCCAATTAAAAAATGGCCATTTATTTTTTTGAGAATTTTCATGAATTTTTGGCCAAAATTCGATTTTTCAAAATTGAATACCTCGACTCACAAAATTTTGAAAAAATCGAATATCTCGACTCACAAAAGTAGTGCAGCTTTTTGAGTAGCACGGTTCGAAAGAGGACGTTTTTTCCAATTAAAAAATGGCCATTTATTTTTTTGAGAATTTTCATGTATTTTTGGCCAAAATTCGATTTTTCAATATTGAATACCTCGACTCACAAAATTTTGAAAAAAATCGAATATCTCGACTCACAAAAGTAGTACAGCTTTTTGAGTAGCACGGTTCGAAAGAGGACGTTTTTTCCAATTAAAAAATGGCCATTTATTTTTTTGAGAATTTTCATGAATTTTTGGCCAAAATTCGATTTTTCAAAATTGAATACCTCGACTCACAAAATTTTGAAAAAAATCGAATATCTCGACTCACAAAAGTAGTACAGCTTTTTGAGTAGCACGGTTCGAAAGAGGACGTTTTTTCCAATTAAAAAATGGCCATTTATTTTTTTGAGAATTTTCATGTATTTTTGGCCAAAACTCGATTTTTCAAAATTGAATACCTCGACTCACAAAATTTTGAAAAAATCGAATATCTCGACTCACAAAAGTAGTACAGCTTTTTGAGTAGCACGGTTCGAAAGAGGACATTTTTTCCAATTAAAAAATGGCCATTTATTTTTTGAGAATTTTCATGAATTTTTGGCCAAAATTCGCTTTTTCAAAATTGAATACCTCGACTCACAAAATTTTGAAAAAAATCGAATAAGAGGACGTTTTTTCCAATTAAAAAATGGCCATTTATTTTTTTGAGAATTTTCATGAATTTTTGGTCAAAATTCGATTTTTCAAAATTGAATACCTCGACTCACAAAATTTTGAAAAAAATCGAATATCTCGACTCACAAAAGTAGTACAGCTTTTTGAGTAGCACGGTTCGAAAGAGGACGTTTTTTCCAATTAAAAAATGGCCATTTATTTTTTTGAGAATTTTCATGAATTTTTGGCCAAAATTCGATTTTTCAAAATTGAATACCTCGACTCACAAAATTTTGAAAAAAATCGAATATCTCGACTTACAAAAGTAGTACAGCTTTTTGAGTAGCACGGTTCGAAAGAGGACGTTTTTTCCAATTAAAAAATGGCCATTTATTTTTTTGAGAATTTTCATGAATTTTTGTCCAAAATTCGCTTTTTCAAAATTGAATACCTCGACTCACAAAATTTTGAAAAAATCGAATATCTCGACTCACAAAAGTAGTGCAGCTTTTTGAGTAGCACGGTTCGAAAGAGGACGTTTTTTCCAATTAAAAAATGGCCATTTATTTTTTTGAGAATTTTCATGTATTTTTGGCCAAAATTCGATTTTTCAAAATTGAATACCTCGACTCACAAAATTTTGAAAAAAATCGAATATCTCGACTCACAAAAGTAGTACAGCTTTTTGAGTAGCACGGTTCGAAAGAGGACGTTTTTTCCAATTAAAAAATGGCCATTTATTTTTTTGAGAATTTTCATGTATTTTTGGCCAAAATTCGATTTTTCAAAATTGAATACCTCGACTCACAAAATTTTGAAAAAATCGAATATCTCGACTCACAAAAGTAGTACAGCTTTTTGAGTAGCACGGTTCGAAAGAGGACGTTTTTTCCAATTAAAAAATGGCCATTTATTTTTTTGAGAATTTTCATGAATTTTTGGTCAAAATTCGATTTTTCAAAATTGAATACCTCGACTCACAAAATTTTGAAAAAAATCGAATATCTCTACTCACAAAAGTAGTACAGCTTTTTGAGTAGCACGGTTCGAAAGAGGACGTTTTTTCCAATTAAAAAATGGCCATTTATTTTTTTGAGAATTTTCATGAATTTTTGGCCAAAATTCGAATTTTCAAAATTGAATACCTCGACTCACAAAATTTTGAAAAAAATCGAATATCTCGACTTACAAAAGTAGTACAGCTTTTTGAGTAGCACGGTTCGAAAGAGGACGTTTTTTCCAATTAAAAAATGGCCATTTATTTTTTTGAGAATTTTCATGAATTTTTGGCCAAAATTCGCTTTTTCAAAATTGAATACCTCGACTCACAAAATTTTGAAAAAATCGAATATCTCGACTCACAAAAGTAGTGCAGCTTTTTGAGTAGCACGGTTCGAAAGAGGACGTTTTTTCCAATTAAAAAATGGCCATTTATTTTTTTGAAAATTTTCATGTATTTTTGGCCAAAATTCGTTTTTTCAATATTGAATACCTCGACTCACAAAATTTTGAAAAAATCGAATATCTCGACTCACAAAAGTAGTACAGCTTTTTGAGTAGCACGGTTCGAAAGAGGACGTTTTTTCCAATTAAAAAATGGCCATTTATTTTTTTGAGAATTTTCATGAATTTTTGGCCAAAATTCGATTTTTCAAAATTGAATATCTCGACTCACAAAATTTTGAAAAAATCGAATATCTCGACTCACAAAAGTAGTGCAGCTTTTTGAGTAGCACGGTTCGAAAGAGGACGTTTTTCCAATTAAAAAATGGCCATTTATTTTTTTGAGAATTTTCATGTATTTTTGGCCAAAATTCGTTTTTTCAATATTGAATACCTCGACTCACAAAATTTTGAAAAAAATCGAATATCTCGACTCACAAAAGTAGTACAGCTTTTTGAGTAGCACGGTTCGAAAGAGGACGTTTTTTCCAATTAAAAAATGGCCATTTATTTTTTTGAGAATTTTCATGAATTTTTGACCAAAATTCGATTTTTCAAAATTGAATACCTCGACTCACAAAATTTTGAAAAAAATCGAATATCTCGACTCACAAAAGTAGTACAGCTTTTTGAGTAGCACGGTTCGAAAGAGGACGTTTTTTCCAATTAAAAAATGGCCATTTATTTTTTTGAGAATTTTCATGTATTTTTGGCCAAAATTCGATTTTTCAAAATTGAATACCTCGACTCACAAAATTTTGAAAAAAATCGAATATCTCGACTCACAAAAGTAGTACAGCTTTTTGAGTAGCACGGTTCGAAAGAGGACGTTTTTTCCAATTAAAAAATGGCCATTTATTTTTTTGAGAATTTTCATGTATTTTTGGCCAAAATTCGATTTTTCAAAATTGAATACCTCGACTCACAAAATTTTGAAAAAATCGAATATCTCGACTCACAAAAGTAGTACAGCTTTTTGAGTAGCACGGTTCGAAAGAGGACATTTTTTCCAATTAAAAAATGGCCATTTATTTTTTTGAGAATTTTCATGAATTTTTGGCCAAAATTCGATTTTTCAAAATTGAATACCTCGACTCACAAAATTTTGAAAAAAATCGAATATATCGACTCACAAAAGTAGTACAGTTTTTGAGTAGCACGGTTCGAAAGAGGACGTTTTTTCCAATTAAAAAATGGCCATTTATTTTTTTGAGAATTTTCATGTATTTTTGGCCAAAATTCGATTTTTCAAAATTGAATACCTCGACTCACAAAATTTTGAAAAAAATCGAATATCTCGACTCACAAAAGTAGTACAGCTTTTTGAGTAGCACGGTTCGAAAGAGGACGTTTTTTCCAATTAAAAAATGGCCATTTATTTTTTTGAGAATTTTCATGTATTTTTGGCCAAAATTCGATTTTTCAAAATTGAATACCTCGACTCACAAAATTTTGAAAAAAATCGAATATCTCGACTCACAAAAGTAGTACAGCTTTTTGAGTAGCACGGTTCGAAAGAGGACGTTTTTTCCAATTAAAAAATGGCCATTTATTTTTTTGAGAATTTTCATGAATTTTTGGCCAAAATTCGCTTTTTCAAAATTGAATACCTCGACTCACAAAATTTTGAAAAAAATCGAATATCTCGACTCACAAAAGTAGTGCAGCTTTTTGAGTAGCACGGTTCGAAAGAGGACATTTTTTCCAATTAAAAAATGGGCATTTATTTTTTTGAGAATTTTCATGTATTTTTGGCCAAAATTCGATTTTTCAAAATTGAATACCTCGACTCACAAAATTTTGAAAAAAATCGAATATCTCGACTCACGAAAGTAGTACAGCTTTTTGAGTAGCACGGTTCGAAAGAGGACGTTTTTTCCAATTAAAAAATGGCCATTTATTTTTTTGAGAATTTTCATGAATTTTTGGCCAAAATTCGATTTTTCAAAATTGAATACCTCGACTCACAAAATTTTGAAAAAAATCGAATATCTCGACTCACAAAAGTAGTACAGCTTTTTGAGTAGCACGGTTCGAAAGAGGACGTTTTTTCCAATTAAAAAATGGCCATTTATTTTTTTGAGAATTTATCATGTATTTTTGGCCAAAATTCGATTTTTCAAAATTGAATACCTCGACTCACAAAATTTTGAAAAAAATCGAATATCTCGACTCACAAAAGTAGTACAGCTTTTTGAGTAGCACGGTTCGAAAGAGGACGTTTTTTCCAATTAAAAAATGGCCATTTATTTTTTTGAGAATTTTCATGTATTTTTGGCCAAAATTCGATTTTTCAAAATTGAATACCTCGACTCACAAAATTTTGAAAAAAATCGAATATCTCGACTCACAAAAGTAGTACAGCTTTATGAGTAGCACAGTTCGAAAGAGGACGTTTTTTCCAATTAAAAAATGGCCATTTATTTTTTTGAGAATTTTCATGAATTTTTGGCCAAAATTCGCTTTTTCAAAATTGAATACCTCGACTCACAAAATTTTGAAAAAAATCGAATATCTCGACTCACAAAAGTAGTACAGCTTTTTGAGTAGCACGGTTCGAAAGAGGACGTTTTTTCCAATTAAAAAATGGCCATTTATTTTTTTGAGAATTTTCATGAATTTTTGGCCAAAATTCGATTTTTCAAAATTGAATACCTCGACTCACAAAATTTTGAAAAAAATCGAATATCTCGACTCACAAAAGTAGTACAGCTTTTTGAGTAGCACGGTTCGAAAGAGGACGTTTTTTCCAATTAAAAAATGGCCATTTATTTTTTTGAGAATTTTCATGAATTTTTGGCCAAAATTCGATTTTTCAAAATTGAATACCTCGACTCACAAAATTTTGAAAAAAATCGAATATCTCGACTCACAAAAGTAGTACAGCTTTTTGAGTAGCACGGTTCGAAAGAGGACGTTTTTTCCAATTAAAAAATGGCCATTTATTTTTTTGAGAATTTTCATGTATTTTTGGCCAAAATTCGATTTTTCAAAATTGAATACCTCGACTCACAAAATTTTGAAAAAAATCGAATATCTCGACTCACAAAAGTAGTACAGCTTTTTGAGTAGCACGGTTCGAAAGAGGACGTTTTTTCCAATTAAAAAATGGCCATTTATTTTTTTGAGAATTTTCATGTATTTTTGGCCAAAATTCGATTTTTCAAAATTGAATACCTCGACTCACAAAATTTTGAAAAAAATCGAATATCTCGACTCACAAAAGTAGTGCAGCTTTTTGAGTAGCACGGTTCGAAAGAGGCCATTTTTTCCAATTAAAAAATGGCCATTTATTTTTTTGAGAATTTTCATGTATTTTTGGCCAAAATTCGATTTTTCAAAATGGAATACCTCGACTCACAAAATTTTGAAAAAAATCGAATATCTCGACTCACAAAAGTAGTGCAGCTTTTTGAGTAGCACGGTTCGAAAGAGGACGTTTTTTCCAATTAAAAAATGGCTATTTATTTTTTTGAGAATTTTCATGTATTTTTGGCCAAAATTCGATTTTTCAATATTGAATACCTCGACTCACAAAATTTTGAAAAAAATCGAATATCTCGACTCACAAAAGTAGTACCGCTTTTTGAGTAGCACGGTTCGAAAGAGGACGTTTTTTCCAATTAAAAAATGGCCATTTATTTTTTTGAGAATTTTCATGAATTTTTGGCCAAAATTCGATTTTTCAAAATTGAATACCTCGACTTACAAAATTTTGAAAAAATCGAATATCTCGACTCACAAAAGTAGTGCAGCTTTTTGAGTAGCACGGTTCGAAAGAGGACGTTTTTTCCAATTAAAAAATGGCCATTTATTTTTTTGAGAATTTTCATGTATTTTTGGCCAAAATTCGTTTTTTCAATATTGAATACCTCGACTCACAAAATTTTGAAAAAAATCGAATATCTCGACTCACAAAAGTAGTACAGCTTTTTGAGTAGCACGGTTCGAAAGAGGACGTTTTTTCCAATTAAAAAATGGCCATTTATTTTTTTGAGAATTTTCATGAATTTTTGGCCAAAATTCGATTTTTCAAAATTGAATACCTCGACTCACAAAATTTTGAAAAAAATCGAATATCTCGACTCACAAAAGTAGTACAGCTTTTTGAGTAGCACGGTTCGAAAGAGGACGTTTTTTCCAATTAAAAAATGGCCATTTATTTTTTTGAGAATTTTCATGTATTTTTGGCCAAAATTCGATTTTTCAAAATTGAATACCTCGACTCACAAAATTTTGAAAAAAATCGAATATCTCGACTCACAAAAGTAGTACAGCTTTTTGAGTAGCACGGTTCGAAAGAGGACGTTTTTTCCAATTAAAAAATGGCCATTTATTTTTTTGAGAATTTTCATGTATTTTTGGCCAAAATTCGATTTTTCAAAATTGAATACCTCGACTCACAAAATTTTGAAAAAAATCGAATATCTCGACTCACAAAAGTAGTGCAGCTTTTTGAGTAGCACGGTTCGAAAGAGGACATTTTTTCCAATTAAAAAATGGCCATTTATTTTTTTGAGAATTTTCATGTATTTTTGGCCAAAATTCGATTTTTCAAAATTGAATACCTCGACTCACAAAATTTTGAAAAAAATCGAATATCTCGACTCACAAAAGTAGTGCAGCTTTTTGAGTAGCACGGTTCGAAAGAGGACGTTTTTTCCAATTAAAAAATGGCTATTTATTTTTTTGAGAATTTTCATGTATTTTTGGCCAAAATTCGATTTTTCAATATTGAATACCTCGACTCACAAAATTTTGAAAAAAATCGAATATCTCGACTCACAAAAGTAGTACAGCTTTTTGAGTAGCACGGTTCGAAAGAGGACGTTTTTTCCAATTAAAAAATGGCCATTTATTTTTTTGAGAATTTTCATGAATTTTTGGCCAAAATTCGATTTTTCAAAATTGAATACCTCGACTCACAAAATTTTGAAAAAATCGAATATCTCGACTCACAAAAGTAGTGCAGCTTTTTGAGTAGCACGGTTCGAAAGAGGACGTTTTTTCCAATTAAAAAATGGCCATTTATTTTTTTGAGAATTTTCATGTATTTTTGGCCAAAATTCGATTTTTCAATATTGAATACCTCGACTCACAAAATTTTGAAAAAAATCGAATATCTCGACTCACAAAAGTAGTACAGCTTTTTGAGTAGCACGGTTCGAAAGAGGACGTTTTTTCCAATTAAAAAATGGCCATTTATTTTTTTGAGAATTTTCATGAATTTTTGGCCAAAATTCGATTTTTCAAAATTGAATACCTCGACTCACAAAATTTTGAAAAAAATCGAATATCTCGACTCACAAAAGTAGTACAGCTTTTTGAGTAGCACGGTTCGAAAGAGGACGTTTTTTCCAATTAAAAATGGCCATTTATTTTTTTGAGAATATTCATGTATTTTTGTCCAAAATTCGATTTTTCAAAATTGAATACCTCGACTCACAAAATTTTGAAAAAAATCGAATATCTCGACTCACAAAAGTAGTACAGCTTTTTGAGTAGCACGGTTCGAAAGAGGACGTTTTATCCAATTAAAAAATGGCCATTTATTTTTTTAAGAATTTTTATGTATTTTTGGCCAAAATTCGATTTTTTAAAATTGAATACCTCGACTCACAAAATTTTAAAAAAAATCGAATATCTCGACTCACAAAAGTAGTACAGCTTCTTGAGTAACACGGTTCGAAAGAGGACGTTTTTTTCAATTAAAAAATGGCCATTTATTTTTTTGAGAATTTTCATGAATTTTTGGCCAAAATTCGACTTTTCAAAATTGAATACCTCGACTCACAAAATTTTTAAAAAAATCGAATATCTCGACTCACAAAAGTAGTGCAGCTTTTTGAGTAGTACAGTTCGAAAGAGGACGTTTTTTCCAATTAAAAAATGGCAATTTATTTTTTTGAGAATTTTCATGAATTTTTGGCCAAAATTCGATTTTTCAAAATTGAATACCTCGACTCACAAAATTTTGAAAAAAATCGAATATCTCGACTCACAAAAGTAGTACAGCTTTTTGAGTAGCACGGTTCGAAAGAGGACGTTTTTTCCAATTAAAAAATGGCCATTTATTTTTTTGAGAATTTTCATGAATTTTTGGCCAAAATTCGATTTTTCAAAATTGAATACCTCGACGCACAAAATTTTGAAAAAAATCGAATATCTCGACTCACAAAAGTAGTACAGCTTTTTGAGTAGCACGGTTCGAAAGAGGACGTTTTTTCCAATTAAAAAATGGCCATTTATTTTTTTGAGAATTTTCATGTATTTTTGGCCAAAATTCGATTTTTCAAAATTGAATACCTCGACTCACAAAATTTTGAAAAAAATCGAATATCTCGACTCACAAAAGTAGTACAGCTTTTTGAGTAGCACGGTTCGAAAGAGGACGTTTTTTCCAATTAAAAAATGGCCATTTATTTTTTTGAGAATTTTCATGTATTTTTGGCCAAAATTCGATTTTTCAAAATTGAATACCTCGACTCACAAAATTTTGAAAAAAATCGAATATCTTGACTCACAAAAGTAGTGCAGCTTTTTGAGTAGCACGGTTCGAAAGAGGACATTTTTTCCAATTAAAAAATGGCCATTTATTTTTTTGAGAATTTTCATGTATTTTTGGCCAAAATTCGATTTTTCAAAATTGAATACCTCGACTCACAAAATTTTGAAAAAAATCGAATATCTCGACTCACAAAAGTAGTGCAGCTTTTTGAGTAGCACGGTTCGAAAGAGGACGTTTTTTCCAATTAAAAAATGGCTATTTATTTTTTTGAGAATTTTCATGTATTTTTGGCCAAAATTCGATTTTTCAATATTGAATACCTCGACTCACAAAATTTTGAAAAAAATCGAATATCTCGACTCACAAAAGTAGTACAGCTTTTTGAGTAGCACGGTTCGAAAGAGGACGTTTTTTCCAATTAAAAAATGGCCATTTATTTTTTTGAGAATTTTCATGTATTTTTGGCCAAAATTCGATTTTTCAAAATTGAATACCTCGACTCACAAAATTTTGAAAAAAATCGAATATCTCGACTCACAAAAGTAGTACAGCTTTATGAGTAGCACAGTTCGAAAGAGGACGTTTTTTCCAATTAAAAAATGGCCATTTATTTTTTTGAGAATTTTCATGAATTTTTGGCCAAAATTCGCTTTTTCAAAATTGAATACCTCGACTCACAAAATTTTGAAAAAAATCGAATATCTCGACTCACAAAAGTAGTACAGCTTTTTGAGTAGCACGGTTCGAAAGAGGACGTTTTTTCCAATTAAAAAATGGCCATTTATTTTTTTGAGAATTTTCATGAATTTTTGGCCAAAATTCGATTTTTCAAAATTGAATACCTCGACTCACAAAATTTTGAAAAAAATCGAATATCTCGACTCACAAAAGTAGTACAGCTTTTTGAGTAGCACGGTTCGAAAGAGGACGTTTTTTCCAATTAAAAAATGGCCATTTATTTTTTTGAGAATTTTCATGAATTTTTGGTCAAAATTCGATTTTTCAAAATTGAATACCTCGACTCACAAAATTTTGAAAAAAATCGAATATCTCGACTCACAAAAGTAGTACAGCTTTTTGAGTAGCACGGTTCGAAAGAGGACGTTTTTTCCAATTAAAAAATGGCCATTTATTTTTTTGAGAATTTTCATGTATTTTTGGCCAAAATTCGATTTTTCAAATTGAATACCTCGACTTACAAAATTTTGAAAAAAATCGAATATCTCGACTCACAAACGTAGTACAGCTTTTTGAGTAGCACGGTTCGAAAGAGGACGTTTTTTCCAATTAAAAAATGGCCATTTATTTTTTTGAGAATTTTCATGTATTTTTGGCCAAAATTCGATTTTTCAAAATTGAATACCTCGACTCACAAAATTTTGAAAAAAATCGAATATCTCGACTCACAAAAGTAGTGCAGCTTTTTGAGTAGCACGGTTCGAAAGAGGACATTTTTTCCAATTAAAAAATGGCCATTTATTTTTTTGAGAATTTTCATGTATTTTTGGCCAAAATTCGATTTTTCAAAATGGAATACCTCGACTCACAAAATTTTGAAAAAAATCGAATATCTCGACTCACAAAAGTAGTGCAGCTTTTTGAGTAGCACGGTTCGAAAGAGGACGTTTTTTCCAATTAAAAAATGGCTATTTATTTTTTTGAGAATTTTCATGTATTTTTGGCCAAAATTCGATTTTTCAATATTGAATACCTCGACTCACAAAATTTTGAAAAAAATCGAATATCTCGACTCACAAAAGTAGTACAGCTTTTTGAGTAGCACGGTTCGAAAGAGGACGTTTTTTCCAATTAAAAAATGGCCATTTATTTTTTTGAGAATTTTCATGAATTTTTGGCCAAAATTCGATTTTTCAAAATTGAATACCTCGACTTACAAAATTTTGAAAAAATCGAATATCTCGACTCACAAAAGTAGTGCAGCTTTTTGAGTAGCACGGTTCGAAAGAGGACGTTTTTTCCAATTAAAAAATGGCCATTTATTTTTTTGAGAATTTTCATGTATTTTTGGCCAAAATTCGTTTTTTCAATATTGAATACCTCGACTCACAAAATTTTGAAAAAATCGAATATCTCGACTCACAAAAGTAGTACAGCTTTTTGAGTAGCACGGTTCGAAAGAGGACGTTTTTTCCAATTAAAAAATGGCCATTTATTTTTTGAGAATTTTCATGAATTTTTGGCCAAAATTCGATTTTTCAAAATTGAATACCTCGACTCACAAAATTTTGAAAAAAATCGAATATCTCGACTCACAAAAGTAGTACAGCTTTTTGAGTAGCACGGTTCGAAAGAGGACGTTTTTTCCAATTAAAAAATGGCCATTTATTTTTTTGAGAATTTTCATGTATTTTTGGCCAAAATTCGATTTTTCAAAATTGAATACCTCGACTCACAAAATTTTGAAAAAAATCGAATATCTCGACTCACAAAAGTAGTACAGCTTTTTGAGTAGCACGGTTCGAAAGAGGACGTTTTTTCCAATTAAAAAATGGCCATTTATTTTTTTGAGAATTTTCATGTATTTTTGGCCAAAATTCGATTTTTCAAAATTGAATACCTCGACTCACAAAATTTTGAAAAAAATCGAATATCTCGACTCACAAAAGTAGT